>JBAJNP010003877.1:0-36747 GCA_036877545.1 Yasuhikotakia modesta
TAACATGCTGACTATAAATTCCGAGTTGGTTCAGTCAGACGTTGAGAACAAACATGTCGAGAAGTCATGTGGATGGTGGTCACTGCATAAGCTGTTTTGGGTCTTAGAACACCCTTTAAAAACACAGGTGTAAAAACACTGAGGTCAAAACACAACACAGATGACAGGATAAACTAGACACGTATATAGAGCACAAGCTGGATGTTATTCATGGCACCACATGAGGAATAAAAACTGCAAACTGGAACTAAACACGAAAGACCACCCAAAACACACAACTTGCAAAAATGCACTTTTATGCAGTTTTAAACAAGATACAGTCAATAAAGCTTAAATACTTCAATAAACAAGACATTGTTTAATCTGTTTAATTTTTTAATAAGTGTTTTTGTTGTTTTTATATAAAAACAGTAGCAAATTTAAAAACAATAATAAAAAAAACATACAGAGACTTTCCTCATCAGTACAAAAATCGGGGTGGGTTTCCTGCAACAGACAGAGAAAATCTCTTAACACTCGTCCTCTGTGTGCTGCTTTTGTCAACAGTTATAGTAATATTTACAGAACTGTAAATAAAAATTAAAATGAGGTTTGACTAAAAATACACATTTCCACAGACACTATTTAGCCTTTATTTTAAGAATATCAACAGACTCCCACCAGTAGCAGCTGTGGTAAACTCAGTCTGGAGACGACCTCTCTGCGTCAGTCCTTAAGCAAAACAAAAACAAGTGTTAAGTACACAGACTTTATAATCGCAACAGGGTTCAGTTTTACCAAGACCAATGAACACAACACACATAAGCTCAGAGATTTAAGGACACATTTGTCTGTTTTGAAAATCTAAAAAAATAAGAACTGTGATTTTGACCAAACTAAAATCTATTTGATTTTAAAACAACACATAACTGCTGAACTCCACTAAACGTTGTTTTAGAACGCCATTGTTTTATACCATGTATTAGCCATATTTAGGAAAATTGTTTTTTTTTTAACATTTGAATTTTTATAAGTGAGAAATAAAAAGTGCTAGGAGATAAATTTGAGGTTGATGTTACCTTTCTGAAGCTTGCATTAGACTGCCCAAGCTTTGTTTTTATTAAGGCAGTGAAAGTTGAGTAAAACTGGACATTTGACTTGAAATCTCTGTAGGTTGATCACAATATCTCAGGACCAAACATCTATCAATTTCAAATGACCTCTAATAAAGGACAGTCTGTTTTTTTAGAGGTGACTCTGCAGGTCTTACCTCAAGATCCTTCTCAATAGTAGACAGACATAAGGAGAGTTCAATCTCTGTAACGTCTGAGGACTTTAGTGACTGTTACGGGTACGAGGCAAAAGGTTATCGCTTTTGGAACAGGTATAAAACACATTAAAATTGCACTTTTTTGTATTGTGTATAAATCATTGTTAACTTTATAAAGTATTTAAAGGGGTCATATCTTTTAAATAAGATTTTTTTTCTAAGTTTTTTGCATCAGAAGTAATAGAATGAGTTCTTTGATGTGATTTTAAAACTCAATTTAACATTCTTTTGGCATATAATAAACAGCATTTAATGAGCTCTGACACTTAGTTTGCAAAGCCTGCATTACATTGTAACAGATTAAACAATTTAATTTCAACATCAGCATTTTTGACATTATACCTCTGATTTATACCTCTGACATTAGCAAACAGTTTTTTAGAAGCATCATTTAAAATTAGAAAATTAAAACAATTTACTTTTTATATTTGTACAACAAACTTAAGGTTAATGAAAATTAAGATTGGTTTAGTATGACATGACCCCTTTAAGTTATTGATAAATCATTATTACAGAAAAAATAGCTTATTGGGGACCAACGTAGCAAATAATTGTATTTTGTTTTATTCTGTCAATTGTTCCTGTACAACACAAAAATGACTTATGAAGCGATAAGATCTTCTCATGATCTACTATTAGCTAATTTGCATATTATTTAGCAACGGTTTATACACAATATATTTGGCATAATAAACAGTTATGCATTAGGTAAGAAACATTTTTCCCATCTAAATATTATGTCGAAAACAGCATGCAGAATTTTGAAGCAACAGTTATCAGTTTTGATA
Source organism: Yasuhikotakia modesta (assembly GCA_036877545.1). Classification (NCBI taxonomy): domain Eukaryota; kingdom Metazoa; phylum Chordata; class Actinopteri; order Cypriniformes; family Botiidae; genus Yasuhikotakia; species Yasuhikotakia modesta. Next base: position 2,098 of record JBAJNP010003877.1, read on the forward strand.
ATCACTACAATAACAGTCAAATACAATGTTTTTGAGACTGTAAAAGAAAACTATGCTTTATTGACAACTTGATAGTGAAACATTTTTGACAGGTTTAGTTCCCTAGTTAGGCAATGGACACAAGTATACTAATATGTTAATCACTGCAAAACTATAAACACAAAGGAACAACTTTCTAATATTTGGATAACGTATACACAACGCTTTGAGTAGTTTGTACTTTTATTTGACTACACGTTACTACTAAAAGGTGAAAGTCACATTAACTACAGCGTTTGTTTAATGGTTTTGCTCATATCACAAAATAACTATAGCATACCGAATATTGTAATATTATACGTTTTGAAACTTATTTATAAAGGAAATGTTAGCTTAAAACCAATTGCAATTTTTTAGTTGAAACTATGTTGGTTTGTACAGGAACGTATATTTTTGTGCATCACTGATCTAGTAAATTTATGACTTACAAAAGCGTGTTTGAATTGAATCGAAGTAAGCTAACATTCGCAGAAAGTTTTTTTTGTGGTCATTTTTTCTTTTTTTTAAAACAAATCATGTTTACGTATGCCCAGGAGCTAATTACCTAGTATCTGGTTATCCATTTTAGCGCGCAAACATTTTAGCGCGAAAACAAAATAATAACAACAATTTTAACACAACAAAGGCAACGAGATTAAGCAAAGCATTAACTGCAAATCTACAAATGAATGTTTAGCATCCTACTTAAGAGTGTCATTCAGAATATTAAAATAAGAAAACAACTAGAATTACTTTAGGTGGTTACAAGGGATTAGAAGTGGAGGAGGTTGCCCTGGCAACCGGAGTGATGGACAGCATTCAGTATCGGTATGGATGATCCCGATAGGTTTTGTTCGGACGAGCAGATGCCGTTTTGCCTCCGCTGTTCCCCCAAGCGTTGCCATCCCAGTCATCTTCAGCTACAAACACAAACTCTGTAAGATTACTTTATACTACCCAATAAACACACAATCCATTACTGCCAACACAGACAAAATTACATCTGAAATAAAACCTCAGCCTAAACATTGGACAGAGTCTTTCATCACGGCTGTCTCTTGGTTTATCAACATAATGACTTAACATGAGTAATGCAACTTATGTCGTTTTCACAACTTGTGAAAAACTTAACACAGCTTAACACAGTGCATTATGGGACAATGTTTACCTGCATAGATCACATATGGTAATAATTAAGCCCAAATTAAATATTTTGTAAGGCAACCGCTAGCCAGCTACTGTTTCCACCATTTTTATCTTTACTACGCTAGCGTAACTCTTTCCAGACACTCATTTAGGTTTGCATGCATCATTAAGTCTATTGCATCACAAACGTAATGTGACCAATGCACTCATGACAACATCTTACCGTAGGACTCATACGTTTCCTGTGCCTCTCCGTGACCATAGTCGTAATACTCTGTGTCACTGTAAACAAGAGAAAAAAATTTGTCACAACCTCTCGCTGTTTACATCTGCAAAAATTCCAGACTTTAAACGCAAACTGTTTTACACACAAACCAAAAGAATTTGTTTTTGTTCTTTAGAATTGTCAGTAAAACCACTGCAATAAAGTTTCTACTGAATCTTGCCCTGCCCTAAAAAGACATGTCATGCTGGATATCAATGATAAAAACATGTTAGGAACAGTAAGGAACAGTTTGGAAGTATTTTATCTCAAGGTCCCCTGTAGCGTCACAGGACAATGTTGAGAAACTTCCAGTATCTCTGGTATGACACAGATTAAACGTTTGTCTTGAGAAGTCAACTGAGATTATTCATTAAACTTGCCTCATTGTTCATAATCTCCTGCCTGTTGCTAACTAACAAGTGTTAACTCCCAACAGTTTACTAACGGACAAAATCCTGTCTGGAATGTGACCCTGAGATGTTTGGCGCAGAACATTACTCACGGCTGAGGAGCAGGCTGACTGTAGTAGCTTTCATATCCCTCATATGACGTTTCTGCATATGGTTCTTCATAGGCCTGAAAAAGCATTAGATCGAGTTACCAAAGCAAAACAATGGACTCATTGTGTTCAACAACAGATCATTCAGCGTTATGAAATTTAGCTTGCTCAGGATTCCTGCCGTGGATAATGTGGATGTTTATGTTTGTGTGTGTAATAATCCACACAAAGGCGTCTGCTAGTGTGTTTATAGTCATCAAACATTAACGCCGATGCTAACTATTAGCACCAGTAGATTAATTCCACTGTAGGCCTGATTCCCACACCACAGCAAGAGGAACGATCTTGTTTTTACCATGGGGAAAAACTGGGTTCTGTGATATGCATTTAGCAAAACATCAAGCCTTATGTTGTCTATTAATACAATATGCAAAAAAAGTATAAATAATATACAGGCAACATACATTTTGTAATCTGCCATTTTCTTGCTTCATATGTAGCTAATCTGATTTGAATTTAGAAATTCAGAAACCAGCCAGGTGAGCGGTTTACACTGGCATTTGCTTGACTCACGTATTCGTCGTAGCTTTCAGGTTTGGGTGGGGGCTGATGATGTTGCTGTTGGTGGGATACAGCGGGTGCTGGCGTCATTCTCTGAGCAGGTGCTGGTGGTCTCGATCGAGTGGATGCTGCTCCCCTGCTTGGTCCGGTGGGTGGAGGTCCACCTCGGCCCACAGAGACTCCCCTCATTGCAGCTCCTCGGCCCGGACCGCCTCTTGGGAGTCCACCACCGTGGGGCGCTCCACCGCGAGGGGGCATACCCCGACCCCTGAGGGGGCAATGCAAACAAGTTAAGCTAAAATAATAACTAAAACAAAGATGCTATGTGCTGCTCAAACTTTACTCGTCTCAGGTAAATGAGTTTCCTCACCTAGCACCCATTGGAGGCGGTGGGCCACCACGGCCCCTGACAGGAGGGGGCCCTCTGGCATGAGCGGGAACATCCTGGGCGCCGTTCAGGTACCCCGGGTCCATGTACGGATCTTGATGCATCTCCTCAACATTATCCACCTGACATACGAAGAAAGAAGAAGAGATTCGGTCACCCATCAGTCACGCATGATGAAGACTTGAAGACGATGACCTACAGCGTACACACTTACAGGCATAAGGAACTTTTTGACTTCGTCCATAGCGTGGGCCATCCGTAAGTAACACTCAGGAATGGGAGCAAACACCTCAATGTAAACATGCAGCTCCATGCCCAGGTGGGCGTACTTTGGGTCTCCACCCTTCCTCAACTCTTCCTCCTACATGCGCATGAAGCAGGTTTAACACTCATCTTCAGTCATCAGTATTTTTATCAGTAACATCATTAGTTTATACCTTGTTCTTGTCCCTCATCGAACCTTTTCCCAACACGGAGATCTTGGCTCCTGTGTCTTCCTGCAGACGTTTGATGGTGCTGCCCTGTGGTCCCAAAATCTTTCCCACGAAATTAAACTTGGGGGGGGAAAAAAACCACGAAATGATTTTTTTAAACAAATTCCCAGTAGTGAGTTCTTGCTTGTTTTGGTAATGTTATCGCTATGAGAAAGGGCTGCCCAGAGGTTCAGCCCTGATGTTGTTTCTGGGCAGACGAAATACAAACTACACAGACAGAAAGAAAAACTAAAATTGCCCTGAATTAACAATTCAAATACAGTCTTATAGCATTTCCACTTCAAAATGAATTAGAATCAGTAAATTAGCATAGTAGAAGTAGAATCAGTCAGGAAGTGTGTAAATACACAGAATATTTCACAAGATGAGCAGGGCTTAAAATCTCTTAAATCACACTGTCATAGTCATAGATGGTAGGAACAGACATTTTTTTTATTAATAGGTCTGAGGTACATGCATCATGCACTGATGCAGAAATGAAAGAAAATTCTAAATAATGCATAAAAAATAATGCATGATTAACATTTTTCAAAGGAAACATCTTAAATGTTGTCTAGATTAAACCTGGTAAAGTGAAGTGCTTCCTATACAAGATAAATCAGATATAAATACAAAATAAAAACATAACATATGCATTTATGTGCACAAATGCAAGTGAACTTAAACTAAGTTACATGCTAGTCATGGATTTGCTCTCCTCTCCTTATAACAGAGCGCTTTAAAACACACGCAGCGCAATGCTAACCAAACAAATCACAGGATACCACCCAAAATGCCACCTTAACCAATCAGGAAAACTCAAGTCGGTCACATGTAAGTATTGGGGTACTTGTGCCCATCCCTAAAATAGCTTCAGTGTCAATTTTATTGTAAGCGCAGAACTACTGAACTGTAACGCTCCCCACATACAGGATAAACTGTAGCTAACCTGCTCAGTAAACTTTAGTATGAGCTAGTTTTGGGTTGTTTCTGCTGTGGTACTCACCCGAGGATACTGCTTCACTGGGATCAGAACTCGCTCCTTCACACGGACGTTCTTCGCTGTGAACAGATCCAGATACGTCTCTGTGTCTTTCTTGGGTTCCCCTTTCTGAACCCTCTCAATCTCTGCAGATCAACAAAAATCAATATTTACTGCAGTGGAAAACCTGATGCCAGCCAGCGACTCCAGCTCTCAGACTGAACATCAGACCTCAGGGAGGGCAAAAGTGGTGCATTGTGGGTATCAGACAGTGTTCTGACCTCCTCAGGGGGAAACAGACCTTCCTATCTACCCAAAGAGTTAAAATCAGTATAGCTGCTGTAAAATCCCTCCATAAGCATTTACACTAAAAGAACCAAACTCAGCAATAAGCAAAAAAACTTCTACACACTCTATACACGCATTTTATGCAATAACTACATGTAAGCAAACAAACACATTGAGTTGCAACACAATGGACCCTGTAGCCCAACAGGTATAAAATCTCGTTAACATGCAAAGGTAGTGGGTTCATCCGAGGACACATGTACACATATAACGTATACATTGAATCCCAACAGTACAGATCACACTGTTCACACTGGAGATACAACAACATAAGGGAGATCTGTTCATATCTTACAGGCCTGCAGGCATTGATTTATAAGATTACAGATATAAGGGACTCACGCCATATTTGTGCCAAACACAAATGCGCAATATAACACAATGCAGTATTACACACAACATATAACAATGCAATGCAGGTAGTGCTTCTCAGTTCATTGTTTAACGTTTAACAAAGATGCACTGACCTGCTGTTAACAGTTTCATGGCGTGAGTAAAGGACGAGTCCAGGCTGTCTTTTTCCGCCAGTAACTCCGGAAGATATTTACTGTCGCCGTTGCTTTTTCTCTTATCGTCCATGGTGGTTCACGTTTACAGGGCTGTAAACTTATGAAAATATGAAATGAAGAAACGTGCTACACCGACTCTGTACGAGCAACAAAGAAATTGGCGGACGCACGCTGAGGCGGAAACGACGTCACATAGTGACATAGACGCTTCCGCTCTCCGTTCCGGTCTTCCGTTTAAGTGTAATTTTTAAGTATAAAAATGTAAGTATATTTTTTAAAGTAAATATGTATTATATGTTAATATAATACATACACAAAGTAATACAAAGTAAATATGTTTTAAAGTATGTATATATGTATATACATATACAAATATATATATATATATATATACATAGGTTCAATCTGTTAACAATTTGAACAATTGGTGTCTGGAGAGCACAGAAATAAAACAAAAATCCTATCAGACTGCTTGTGTTCAGTACAGTGTGCAGTATAAACAGTATTAACACCCAGAGCAATGAATGACAAACATGGATGTGTAGAATGTATCATCACAACTGGACACAGAGCAACCTGTAATGTTTTGAACGTGAACATTTAACATGCAGTGATATTGTATGTATTCAAAATCATGTTTTGTAAAAGACTATACCTGCTCTCAGTAAAATATCGTCTGTCTTTCATTAAACAGACATGTGATCAGCAAACTAAGCTGGTTTGTATTCACTGATGTTTTGATGTTTGAACATTTTGACATATTAAAGGGCCAGGAAGGGTAAAATGAAGGCTGAGAAATACTAATGGCGGATGTTGCGTGTTTACAAACACATTTTAAGTTGTAACATGTAATTATGTGGGGACTGGATTGAGGGCATATTTTTTAGTCCCAGCAGTGTGTGAAAGCAAGCAGAACACAGCCAAAGAACCCTGAATAGAACAGTTAGTAGAATGTCTGGGCCAGAACAATAACTAAATGGGTGTGCACAGTTAATATATAGGTCACAGCTCTCTGTTTTTGCACTGGATTGGTGTGAAAATCCCTGGTGATATAGTCTGTGGAAAATCCCTTTTATTTGTATACTTCAGTTAGAACAGTGTTAAAGTGTTGTGTTTCAAATCTTTAAAGTAATATAAAATGTATCCTGAAGAATGTGAAGTCAGATTTCAGACCTTATAACACCAGTACCAAACTCCACTTGACAGAAACACACTCATCCGAAAATGTACTTATTTAACAATGTTTTACAAACAATACAGCTTAAGTAATGAAATATTTAATCAGAGCGCTTTAATAAAAAGAGAAGAATGTCTTCTTTTAAACTTCTTTGGAAAGGCAGTCCAAGGCACTGAGGGTATGAGGGATGTCTAATAACATTCCTAGGGTAATTGTCTGCGCAATAACAACATACCACATACAGAATTTCATTTCGTCTCAGAACTAAAAATAACTGCTCCATTCAGTCCCTTCTGCTGGGCTTCAGTCAATATAAACACTTGAGACAGCAACATAACACAAAACACTTGGATATCATGGCACTTTTTATTTCACAATCATACATGACAGATCACAGACGCCACATATTAAGCATACGATACAATTATTAAGCTACATTGTGAAGATGACTGAATATTTTTGAATAGTCAGTACATGATGCTGTCAAACTACAAACTCATTTCACCTAAATAAAGCACAAATATGCAATAAAGCTGGACTTTATTTCAAGTACCTGTAAATGATACATAGATTTAATCATTATTATGATCAGATAATCAGCAGTGCTCAAATCCACTGAGGACACAGACACACAACTTGATTTTGCTCATATAAAGCAAACATAAAAAGCATTGGACACAGTGTTATTTCACTTCTGGTGATATGGGCTGTTGACACGGAAACACAGTATTGGCTCAACATTGTCAATACAGTTGATATTACTCACTCAAGTGTTTCTAATTTCATACAATTGACTAGACTAAAGCAGTGTAAGTGTGAGTTTTCTGTGCCACTAGTAACATTAAACAAAACTACAAAAATAACAACATATAACCACACATGAAAAAAATCCCCTCCCTTTCTGATATTTTGGTCCCCACAAGAAAACTCGGATCTCTCTTGGCCAATTTTTAGTTTACTTAATAAAACACAAAACCAATAGCAACCAAAAACAAAAACATCCATTTTGAGGCATTAGTCATATCTGTAACTCAAATGGTGGAAAAGTAGTGTGATGAAAGATACGCCCTGTATGTTACTCCTAAAAACCCTTAAATCACATGCAAGACACAGTGGTCGTACAAAGAACCACAAATTATTGTTTGAAACGTACACTCAGTTCTCAAATATGTGTGGATAAAATGCAGCCCTAGTGAAACTTGTAGACTTACATTTGATGTTGCTAGTAACACAGAAATGAAAAAGGTTATTCTAGAATTGTTTTTTTAAAGGTTTCTAATTCAAAAGACAAATAGGAGTGCACCATCATTCCATCCCAAATCCTCAACTGATCTCATTTGCTCATCTATTTGTTTGGTGTTTAGAAAGACAAAACATTGAGATCATTTTTAAAAAGAGTTCAGCCATTTCAAGTGTTGACTCAACATCCATTATAATAAAACACAACCCAGCCCTGCTAGAGACAAAGCAATGGAGTGTGAGGCATGACTGACTGCATATCAGCTACAGCAGTTTCACGGACCTGTTCTTCAAGAACATGTTCCTTTATTACAGAAGCATCAAATCTGGCTTTTAAGATGTCGATCTGGGACAACGGAACATAGCATCGATGGAACATGACATTACAATACTAATGAAATCAATGACAGCTCCCCCTCCAGAAAGCTACAACAAATTGCAACCTAATAAATAAAATTTTAACTTTTGAGGAAAAAAGCTTGCTGTGACTTTTTGAGAAAGATGAAGGCATTAAATTACTCCCTTTTGTGCCACAGCAATGCTAGGTGAAGAGCAAGAGATAATCAGCAAATGAATGTAACCATGACAACAGTGATCATGTTTAACATTGTGATTAACATTGGCTGACAGGCCATTGTGGAGGACGACTCGGTCCACAGAGAGTGGACTCAGGGGTGTGTCTCATGACACAGATATTGTCCAATCAGAGTTCAGAATGCGTTTGGTTTAATGAAGGAAGCGAATACTCATCTTCTGTTCGACGTCCACTTTTTCCAAAACCTGAGGGAGGGAAAGGAAGATTTTAAGGAGACAGTTCACTGCAACAATAAACACCCCCACATCATTACCACCCTTTTTAATTTCCTGTTCTCTGTGTCACAACACAAAATGAAAATCGTTCAATGTGTTACACAGATGAAATCTGAAGACACACTTTAAAAAAAATGCAACAATAAGATTTGAGGTTAACATTATGAGTAAAAGTTTAAAAGCTATTGACTATTATTATGGTTTCTACAGATTTATTAAGATAAATTTAAGACTTTAACATTTTTAAAACCAACTAAAGAATATTTAAGTAACAAATGGGAGAGAAAACAATACAGCACTGTGTTAACGTCATGACCATAACAATTTAAGACCTATTTAACATGCAAGAGTGAATTAAGACCTTTAAAGACATTTAAGATCTGCAGAAACCCCAGTCATCTTGGGACACGGCACAAAAGGCACCATCCAGTTTCTTGACATTTACAGAAGAAAAAAGGGTGTGTAATGTGATGTTTTTCACACACTTGTGTAACTTGTACCTTAGTGAACTCGCTGAAGGAGATACACATGTCTCCGTTAGTATCCGCCTCCTGGATGGTTCTGTCTGCAATGCTGCCCAGCTGCTCGTCAGAGATGTTTACGCCCACCATCATTCTCAGCACCTGCAAACACATGCAGAATAAAAGGTCAATATTAGTAAAACCTCGAAACGTGTGCACTTCTGCCCTCTGGTGACTCAGCAGATACTTGCATTCTCTAAAAACACACTCTGCTTTACAATCTACTAATCTAATCTGTCTGAAACATGGGTACATTTCAAAATTTTTACAAACGTTTGGCTATCACTTCACAACACTTTACATGGAGCAGTTGTGGCCTACTGGTTAGTGAGCCAGGCTTGTAATCAGAAGGTTGCTGGTTCGAGCAAGGCACCTAACCCAATGGCACAGCGGTGCTGCCCACTGCTCTGAGTGTGTGTGTGTTCGTGACTTGCAGTGTGTGTTCAACTCCTCCCCAGCGATGGGTTAAATGCGGAGGTCACATTTCGGGTATGGGTTGCCATACCTGATAAAACATGTTACTTTCACTTTTTACAAAGTTCCACTCATTAACATGTTAATGCATTAACTAGCATAACAATGAACAATGTATTTTTTTAGCATTTTTTCTCTTTGAGAGAATTAATGTAAATTAATGTAAATACAGCTGCTCATTGTTTGTACATGGTAGTTCAATGTTCATTACAACTTTTGATTTAAAAACGTAAATGTTGTAGACGTATTGTTCATTGTTAAGTTTATGCTAAAACCACTGTGAAGTACTACCAATGTTTGTTCAGTTTAACAGAAAATTAGGCTAATTAAAAAGTTTCAATTACTAAAACACAAAATAACCAGAAATAACAAACTTCTCAACAAGTAATATAGTAAATTACTGCAAGACAGGAACAACTGATTCTGATTGGTCACACTGCGATGACTGTTCCATAGCATCTTCACTGCAACGCTGTCCAACTGAGTTCAACTGGTTCCTGCTGCGCTCGTGTTGCCAGAATGAGTCATGTGTGACTCAGCTGAAGAGAGCGTCTTCTGTGTACTGCCTGATTATGAGAAGCAGGTTTCAGGTGGCAGGCGACTCAGTGTTCAGGTCGGACAGACTGTTCTTTGTCTCTCGTGTCTAAGCCGTGCGCAAAGGACTTCTGTTGTACATCATGATTCTCTCACCTGCAGAAGCTCATCTCTGGAGATCTTATCATCTCGGTCGAGGTCGTACAACCGGAAAGCAACTGGGAGAAAATGAGGACAAACCCAAAATATTTATGACGAGGTGTAAATCGCAACAATGACTGTTAACAGTAAACACATGAAGAGAACACAGAAAACTGGTTTTCTGCTACAAGCTCTGACTCTGAGTTTGCTGTGGACTAGACCTAATGTTTGAGTTTGAATACTAATATAAAAGGGGTTGTTTAGATCAATTCCAACACCATTTGTAGCCATTTTGTTTTCTGTTATTACAAATAGTTCCTGGATGCTGTTTTTAGTTGTGTTCATACGTGAGATATAATATCTGTTTATGGTACCACATAAATTCAATTAGACATTGTGTATTACACACAAGCACATCAGCACTGAATACCTCGTTTCATTACTGTGTACTATTACAATGTAACCATCATTAAAAAGCAGTCATAACTAAAAGGGTCACAGGATGTGCATCATACGCAATGCAGAACATCTCTACAATCACAATATAGTACCACTTCTCGTACCATAGCTACTGCTACAATCTATGAAAGATGTACAAGATGTTTGGGTGGAACTCACAGAGAAGTTTGTTCATTCTGCTGTTAAGTGGCTCTCCTGTAGTGGGGTCTTTGTTTTTCTCGTTGTCCTCCACGGGGCGGAAATGAGCCAGAGTTCTCATGAAACCCCGAAAGTTCACCTGATCCTCACTGAGAAACACCGGAGACAAAATTGAGACAGACAAGGGGCAAACGCATAAAATCTAGAATCCAGTCCAGGTGTTAATGCGTAAATTACATAACAGCTGTTACATAACAGACAGATAATTGACGTTTCAATCAGCAGGATTACTGAGAGGAATTCAGAACATTTAATCAGAACATAAACAGGGTGTATGAACCTGAGAATCAGTACAAGTTCAGGACAGCTGGATTAGTGTTTGGAGAGAAATTGGCTTATCACTTGTTTGTCTGCTTTTGTACTTTAAACCTAAATGCTTTCAAAAGACTCACCGAGTCCAAATCAGTAACTTTACAGGTTAAACATGAATAAAAATATGTTATTTAGCAAGTACATAAGTCAGTGTTCAGTACAATTTCCTTCCTGTGTCCTCATTTTCAACTTTAAGTTTATAATAATGATTTATTATTAAATATTTTAAAGTTAGATTTTTACTGTCAGGTCATATTTTGATCAGTTGTTCAGAAATCAAACATGTCTTCTATCTTAAAAAAATAACTCAAATACCCACAATTTTATGTTATTTGTTTTAAACCTTTAAGTGCTTGCGGTGCAAAAGGGATTCACTATGTCTGTGCATGAAGATAATCGGTGCACAAACAGCAGCTGTTTAACAGTTCAAATGTTCATGAAGAAGTTTCTCACCCCTCTGGGAAGAAAGCATTAATTATCCGATCACCAAGTGGATTTATGGCCAACTCAGGAATTCTCTGAAAGTCTTCCCGGCTGAAAGAGAGAGAGGCAATATTTATGAGTGAATCTGATTTTGAAAAGTTGCAGGTTTTAAACACAGACTGACACTATAGACACAAGTGTTGGGTATTGGAAACTTTTTTAACCGGATGATAAAGCATTAATGTATAAAATGATGACATCACAAACTTACATTACACTATAATATTCTCATTAATACGGTAAATAATGTAAGTTAGCAAAATCAAAGTACAAAGTATTTCACACAATTGGTTAGTTTTAATGTATGTTTGAAGTTTCTGCTGGATCACAATGTTTAATCAAGCCATACAGTACAACACAGTATATACACAGCCAAGCCCATATTCTGAAGAAATGTGACTTGTTAAACAAACGGTTTGATGTGGTCTATCGAGTTCATTGTGAGCAATAATACCATGATTAACATACAGACATTGAAATTTGTGTAAATCCCATAACAATACAAAAGAAAGCTAATAATTAAACGATTCTTAGTAAGAGGGAGTGACTATCATCAAAACCGGATTTATGATGAAAACTCAAACACACTTAAATTTAAGCTGAACTGAGGGTGTGTGTGTAACCTTCATACCCCACCAGAGGACACACACACCTCAATGCCCTGATTTCTGAGTCTATTGCATATTTAAACAACAATCACAGTCTGAAAGATGTTTTGGGTGACAACAGCTGCGGTCCGTCATGCTCAGACGTCTCCGTTTGGAGCTGTTTTTACACGAACCATCGTGGTGGGCTGGTTTGTTGAGCTTACCACCATCTTACTGGGTTTTGAACCACAGACCATGTTGTCAGTAAAAACACACAATTATAACAAGAACAAAACCTTTGAGTTTAGTGTATCTGGTAAACAGAATATGTTTGAGGTTTTATAAAACATCACAGAAATCCTGAACAGTGAAAAGCTTAAGAAAAATGTCAGAAGATACAATGTGTGTGTGTATAGAAGTGACATTGGACACACACCCACATGTTCTATACATGCTACATATCTTACCAAATGGACACATTTCATAGGCTTTTACTGTGTTTTTTACACAGATAACCTAACCTTAACCCACAATAAAAAAATCTGTGTTCACCATATTCTAGTGTTTTTACAAATAACGTTTTGCTCAAAATGGTAAGATTGTATTGGGACAAATTGTTACCCAAACATCAGTACATAGTTAAGTGTAAACACACACACACAAACACACCTGTGATCTACCCTTGAATTTCCTGCTAAAGCAGCTCTTGGGAAACATTTTCTATGAAAGTTATTTTTTAGCAGCGTAATGAGACTAAAATTATTTCCTGTAACATTAAGGTACTTGTTCCTGGACAAAATGTATTCAAAGCCCAGGGTGGCTGTAAATGTTCACCAGTGCAAATAAATGTATTTAAATCACCAGAAGAAATAAAAAACAGGTCATGCAGACAAGGTTAAACCAAACGCTTGAACCATAAATCAAGCATTGCCTCATGAGGTAAACTGCAGTTTTATGTGTGCGTTTATTGTTCAGTTTAGCTCATGTGTGTGTGTGTTTACTGTGCGTTTTGGTACCTGAGGCCTCCGTTCTCTCCTTTATCCAGACTGTGAAACCGGCTGTACAGTCGTGTGATTTGACTGTGGGAAACTGAAACACACACAAAGATTTTGTTTAAGGACAGTAAACATTCATTATCCTGACACAGAGCTTCATGTCTCAGATAAAAACCCTGATTAGTGCTCATTTAAGTCTTATCTGAATGACCTAACAAACGTTACACATTTCTCAGAGTCCAGACAACAGATAATCAGTGTTATTATATTACAGGAACATTATTATTTACTGTCCACCGATACTTAAGATTACCGGTCTTACTGGATTTCTGAAACTGCAAAACCTACAATTTATACAGAGACCGGTAACATAACCCAAAACAAACATATACATTATTATATAACAATGGAAACATAAATAACTATGTACATGTTATTGATTCTCTTTTGTGCGTTCTATGGCAAACTGTAAGGCTGGAAAGAGCTACAAGGTCATCTGATCACTTTAATAAAACTGTACTGGAACAATATGCATTTGCTATATCAATAAATTCAATGGAACCGAACTGAGAATTAAAACCATAGTCTGTTGTTTTGGCTGTTTTTCATTTAACTGTAGCAAAAGCAATGCTGCCAACCACACCAATGTTATAAGTTCCACAACAATTCAGGCTTTGATCAAGCGGGATTAAAGTCGTCAAGTGAGTAAATACAAAGCTATCCCACAAGATTTCGTCACTGTATCAGACTTTCACTCTACGGTTATCATAGCCAAAGGTATTCACAGTGACGTGATATCTATTGAAATAAACAAACAATGATACAATCAGTTCATCTTAAATTTTGTGTTTTCAGTTTTTGCCAAAAGAACATGTTCAAAAACATGTATAGCGAAGTGGAGATTTTATAATCATTGTGGCTCTTAAGGCAAAATATTAAACGGCCACAGTAGCACCACCTACTGTCTCGGGGGCAAGAGTGTAATTTTTGTAGCAATTAATATCACGGTTATTGGCAATACTAGTATATTGTGATGCCCCAACACGATTAATTAATTCATGGGACAGAAGACACAGAAGATACGGTTTTCAACCACAATATCACCAATGTGAAAACCTGAATTCTCTACACGGTTTGTCACTAGAGGAAGAATAAAAAAAAACAGGAAATTACAGAGAAAAGAGTTGACAAATCAAAAAACAAGTCAAGCCGAAGAGCCCACGGGTTACACTTGTGTCTGTTGCACTGGCGTGTGGTGCAGTGTGTAGTTTTTTGCTTCTGATGGTCAATGTTTCCAGAGAAATCAAACCAATGAGTTTAGATGCAGTGCAAAACACATCTGGAAAATGTAACATTTCAGCCTATTTCTAGTTCAGGCGGGGGTGGATTGTTCCTCTGTACTGCAGGAAAAGCAGTCAGAGATGAGAAAACTCAACACAAATGATGGCGTGATGTTATCTGAATTTAAATCAAATTAAAGCAAAATACACACGTCTTAAAATACAGGTAACCACAAGGCTGAAAAATATCTACCATAGTTTACATCCAGACTTGAAACAGGTAGATTTATATAGAAATGTATAAAATGTATTTACTTCCTTTTAAGCTGCTTGATCAAACCAGTTACCCTACAGTATTTCAAAGCACCATGTTAAATGTACATATACGGCCATGTTATAGAGAAGGGCTTGTCTTTTAAACCCCTTTTCCGTGGAAATATACCAACTCTGACACACCCAAAACACTATTTCTGAAAGTCACAGATATGCATCTACCTAAAGGGGGCATTCAATAGACGTATATTGTTTTATATTTACATTTATTATATATAACTTCTATTTATTGTAAACACAGATAGTTTTTAATACTGTTACCACACTCTAACTCATTGCATTTTTACAATAAATAAATAGTTTGAGTGTTTCTACAAATAAGCATATATACAAAAGAGGATTTTCTCAAATGTGTCAGGTTTCGTTGAACCTTGGGTACTAATTCGTCCTCAATATATAGTAAAGTACACACACACTTACCAGAAATAAAAATGCATTTGTCAAACCTTCAAAATAAAGTGAAATGCCTTTTGGGGTTAATGCATTTTTCTGTACAGTTACTTGACACTTAACGCCGCCAGTAAAAGTTTTAGATTGTAAAACATACCGCACATGACTGTATAAGAGAAGATGTAGCCCATAATCTTACATACGGTCCTTTAAATAAATGCATGTATATTCGTGTAAAACCTTAAAACATTGTTTACAACATTTATAGATATAGATCATATCCCACCTCTGAACACAGTAAAAGAGCTGCACGATTACGAAATGCATGCGGTCATTATTATACAACATTGTGTGATGTGTCAGTCAACAAACACATGATCAACCCTCAAAATACGAAACTTACACCCGGTTTCTTTCTTGATTTCTTCAATGTCCTCTTCTCTCAGTAACGATGAAGCTCTGGAGCCCATGACTGCTGATCGGATCGAGCTAACACGTGAAATTCAGCCTCGAAAAATAAATAAATCGCGTTTAAAAGCTCTCAGATGAGCAACCCGCGTTCACGTGTGTTTCCCAGCCTTCGTTATAAGCCTGTTTCTTAAACACAACAGGAACAACCTCGATCACAACTGAACGTTGGCAGTTACAGGAAAAGTTTGAGAAGCTAAGCTAAGCTAAAGGCAGGTCGGAGAATGAACCTCGGTGACGTCGGTCTACGTCAGTCCTTACTTGGACACGCCTGTTCGAACATAGAGCGCTGTGATTGGCTGGGGGTGTGGACCGTAAAGTGGGAGGGGCTTGTCGACGCAAGCATGTGGTTTCTGTCAAGGGCGTAACATCAAGTTCTTAGAAATACAATAAAGCGGGTTGAATGACAACGAAACGAGGGTGACATAGAAGAAAACACAACGATCACACGACAGCAGCACAAAGGGGCTGAATGCACATCTAGAAAATCTTTCAGTATGCAGAGAAAGAAACCTAAAGACTATTAAACGTCTCCACGCCAACCTTTTAAACGCACGTAAACGCAATAATAAAGCATCGCTTTATTTTAGTGATGCAACACAATTGTATTAAGTGAACTTTGAACTTTGCGTTCTTTTATGGCAGAGAAAATATATACATACTATAAGACAGTAAGGACAACAACTGAGAGCACAACTACACAAACAAACCCCAAACAGTGATTCATGTAAAATAACGTATTAAAAGAACAACTTACAATGGGGTATTCTGGTAAAATTTCCTTTTAAAATATCGTTTAGTACAAGTCTAAGTTTAGGATTTACATTAATCCAGAATTAGTTTCAGCAGTGCTGCCATCTGCTGGAGAAAGAGAGAAAACCTGTTMATTATTAAATTCACCTCAAAATGAGGAAAATGAAGAATTTCCACCTCAAAACGAAAACTTTCCATCATTTACTCACCCTCATGTCATTCCAAACCTGCACGACTGCTTTGCAAAATAAAAGAGATATTTTGAAAAATGTCTCAGTGGTTTTGAGTACATATAATAGAATCAATGTTTACCAACATACTAAATGTCTTCTCAGAAGCAAAACAGACATAAAAGTTTTCATTTTGGGATGAATTATCTCTTTCATTATACAATCTATTTAATGAAACCTATGCAATTTGTGTTATATAACTGAGATCATTTCTAAGCTGGAATATACATGTGAAATGCATGTGATATTGTTATTATATTATTTGAGTGCCCAGGTGAAATAACAGAAAACTACATTAACACGTTATTATTCTGAAATATTTAGCATGTAAATGAGAAGAGTTTAGGGTGGTGATATGTCTACGGATGGAGCCGTAGCCCAAACACTCATTACACCTTTTAATGCAGCTGAAAAAATATTGACACAGGTTAGTTATGCAGGGCTGTCCACCCTCCCACCTTAGCTCAGCTGGGAGAAGTTTCTGGAGCCGGTCCAGCCTCTGTGTGGCACCAAACACCAGAACACCATCCTCTCACGCATAACAAACAACAAAACCTGTCCATTTTAGTTTCTCCTAAAGCACAGTGTCGCAATAAATGCGACCACAGCACTTATAAAGACAGCGGTTTGTAAAGACTACGCAATGCAAAAGTTACCTGATTTTTTTTTGCAATAACAAAAGCTTGTTTCTAAGGTAACTTGATCTAATGTAATAACCATTTTGAATAATTGATCTTAGGCTTGTTTAATTCATAGCCTTTATTCAGGTTTTTGTTTAAATATCCTTACACAAACTTAAATAGGAATAAAATGGCAAAAAACTAAGCCAAAGAAATCTTTTCTTTCTAACCAAGAAAACTACAAGGTGGTTTACGAATTAAGTAAAACAAAATGCATTTAAGAAAGATAATTAGATTACAGTTTAGGCACCACTGCAAATAAAATATAGCCTAAATAAAATATGTGCAAACATGTGACTCTTCACAATTTAAAATGAATGTAACAGGGTTTTGTAAGTACATTAATATGGTACCATTTGCAGACTTAAAATACAGCACCACTATATTACATAATGTTTAACACGGGGTCCCAGATTCATATCTATCCAACCAAGAGGGTCCTCGACCTAAAAATGTTTGACCTCTGACCTCTCGTCTAAACCATGCCAGGTAACGTGGCGCATCACTTTTATGGAGACAGACGACTTTCTATGCCTGAAAATAAAGAAAGTGTTTATGGCACTCATCTCAGGCTTGATATAAAAGTCACTCATGCCAAAAAATATTCCACGCTGAGTAGTTTTATGACTTGTAATACAAAGCTTACCGTTTTCCACCTTAAGCTGGGGCCCACGTTTACCCAGCAGACATTTGCGCCCGGCACGGCGAACGCCCGCCGCCAGGCCACGCGGTTGTTGTTCTTGGAAGACGGGAGGGCGGAAACCTTTCTGCAGTCATGTAAAGCCCCAGTTTACCTAATGACTTCCAGCAACTTTATCTGTGCGAGATCTTCCGTCCAGCCGCGACTGTGCGGAGTGACGCGAAGCTTACGGTGGGTTCACGAAAGCTCCGGGGATCAGATATCCCCATCTCTTTACGCTGCGCACGCATGTGTGCATGAATATATCTCAGTTTATGGCACTTTTACAGAACAAGAGTGCTGCTGTGAACGGAGAGACATTTGCAAGATGATACCTCCCCGTCACAAACGTGTGCAAACCCACTGCTTGGAAATCTGAAAAGCGGTCTTGTCCTGAAGGCGCAGGTGCACCAATAAAGAAGATGGAGAAGAAACAGTTGGAGTCGTTGTGGATGGTAATGGTGCTGTCGGTTCAACTTTACATCCCATGCGTTTAAAAGATGCATTGAGCAGAGATGGAAACTTGAGTTTGAGAAGTAAAAAAAAGTTTAGGACTTGACTTTTGGCTCACAGTTCGGTACAACACAGGTCTACAAGAAAAACAGTTTTACGTAATATTGAAAGACTCTCAGACATTTTCTGTTCATTGGGTTTCCTGCACAAAAAAAGTTCCTCGTTTGCTGTCGTGAATGAGTTTGGACAGAACCCTCGTAGGCTGCCAATACTATGCGAATCGCAGCACTGATCGCTAGGGGGCGCCACACAACAGGTCAATAACTAGAACGACGCAGTCAAACGTGTCTGTGGGAATTTGGTCACATGCGCATTCAGGTGTTACAGAAATGTGGGAATGTAAAAGCAGCTGATGTGATGGTGTGACGTGACCTCGTGCATTATTCACGGGATAAATATAACATGCATATTAATATTATAACAAAGAAACTGTGTAGTGTCTGAATGGACTAACTGGTTTTCTGGTGGCACCGTTTAAAAGAAATTCTTCTTAGATGTGGTGAAGCTGCTTTTAATTCTTTCTGTCTTTCTTAGTTTCTCTCCATAAAGGCACAATAACGCAAGCAAATCACAATCTCTCATTTGCATGTTGACTGTTTAATTACAGCAAGAATCATAAACCACAGATGAGATCCATGCATCACTAAATTAACATTTAGAAAGAAATGACACTGTAAAGGGAAGTGAATTTGGAAACTGTGCTTAAATATTATGGAAAAATATCAGCAAAAATGTTTAGTGCACTTTTGCATGTGTCACTGACTTTAGACAAACATCAGCCATAAATAAAGAACACTGGACCCTTGATCCCCCCCTCTCTATTTCTTTCTTTCTCTTTCTCTCTCTCTGTGGGGTTTAAGGACTTTAGCCTAATAGCTCAAGCCAGTGGCATTAAACAGCATTAAACTGTGGCATTAACTGCTCTGCCTGCTTTAACCATCAAGAACACACACACACACACACACACACACACACACACACTGGACATGCTGTCCTCATACAGTCTGCTCATGGTGGAGAGACAGAAGGAGAGAGAGAAAGAGAGAGAGAGTGAGACACACCTGAACTGCATTTCAACAGGACTGGTAGAAGATAAATGTGTCTTTGTAAACACACATATTTTTAAAACTTATTGAAAGCTTCTTATTCATGGCCAAATTTTCACTTAGTTTCTAGTGCTACTCAAAAGCAGTTTGAGTAATGAGCCCTGATATAAAACAACAGACAACTTTATTCACCATTGCTTTATTCACACACACACCTACTTAACTATCTAAATGGGGACCCACACGCTGCATTTTTACTACACAAAAATATATATTTTTATAGATTTTTACAAAAACATCCCCACTTTAGGTTCTGCCCAGGCTTGTCAGGTTAGGCTGACTTTTGGGTACAGATGTGTCCCTAGTATATGGTTCAGTAAACACACACACACACACACACACACACACACACACACACACACACACACACAGAACTGTTTAATTTCCTGCAAATGAGAAGAGAAGCCAGGAAACCTGAATCTACTTTTAGGTTTTCCTGTAGCACAACCAGAGGCTGTATGAAAGCAAGATCTGTGTATCTTCAGCAGATACATTCAAACACACACACACTCTCACACACAGACACTCACACTCACACACACACACACACACACTGTGGGTTTGATGAGGTAATCTGGAGAAGTAACACATTCAAAACATTCTCTCAGATCCTCCTTTTTCTGTCATCTCAGAGGAAACCCCCTCATCTTAATGCCTCTTTCTTTCCAGGCCCAAAAAAGCCTGATTTTTGTTTCTCCTCTCCGCAGCTAACAGGGAACATACTCAGAACATTGGCTAACGTTCTATAAAAGTTCTTTGAAGGTTATCAAAAAAGTGCTTGCAGGAATGTTAGTAAAACCTTTTTAAAGTTATATTTATTATAAAAACATTATTGTTAAGTGGTAAGTGAAACATTGTAAATATGTTACATAATAAAAGGATTCGAATAGTGTTCTTATAAACAAACAATAATGTTAAAAAACATCAAAACACTGGATGTTTTGAACACTCTTAGAACTTTAAATGTTTTTGAAACTTAATGGAAACGTTGGAAAAAACGTTTTGGGTTCTTACAACCCAGAATTGTCAGCCGGCCCATTCCTACTGTTTCATCTCAGTAATTATGTCTAAACATGAATCTTGCTAGACATAAGGGGCTTTTTAAAAGAAATGTCTTGTCATCTATCTGTTCCAGCCTCAAGCTGTATGTGAAAGTGTGGAGGGGTTAAATTTCTATGAACATTAAACACCACACAACACCACACACACACACACTGATGTTTTCTAAATTTGTATGTATAATCCATTATAGAAAATCACAGAGCTCTCTTTTAATTCGCAGTTGGATCCCCCAATAAGATTAAAGGGATAGTTCCCCAAAAATGGAAAAGAAAGTGGGAAAAAGTCACACAGGTTTGGAATGACATGAAGGCGAGTAAATGATGGAAACCTTTTCATTTTGGGTTGAACTATCCCTTTAAACAGAGAGAAAATGGAGACGTTTGCAAAGTCCATCCATCCATGCATCTATCCATCCATCCATCTATCTATGTCATTTTTCCACTATCAGAAGAAAATAAAAGTGTCATAACAAGATCATTTCCCAGCTCTGCCGTTCATGATCTCAGTTCCCGTCGATCGTGTCTGCAGGGAGACGGAGGGGTGGGGGGAATGTGGGGGTTTGAAAGGGTTTAACCCCTTCATCTCTGCCCTCCCTAAATCCACTAATGGGCCAAGATCCCTTATAAGATTCTGTCTCAAGCCCCTCTGTGTCCCTCCTCCTGATTTCCCTGATTCTGCAGGAAACAATATCTATTCTTGATAGAGTTTGACTGCATGTCTGTTTATGTGAGAAAAACCAGCCCCTCACATTAGTTCTCATGATGCATTATGGGAAGTGAGCCTGTTTCTCTTGTGGTCTTATAGGTTACGATTGTTTGATTGATTTATTGATTGATGTAACAGATCATTTAAAGGTGTCCAAGCAGATACATTCATTATTTTTAAAAGCATTTGTCAGAAAGGTTTGTGTTGGTCGGCTTGGTGTCTTTTTTACTCTCTTTAATTTTTCATAAATTTAAATGTTTTCATGTTTGTTGTTTTTAAAATTTAACCTTGTCGTGGAATGTATGAATTTTGAATTAGGTGTGTACATTCATCACAGTACTGAATTTATCTGAATTTAAGACAAATGTCTTACCAGCTAACATTCTTAGAACATTCAACAAACCTTCTCTCAAAGCTATCAAAAATGTTATGGCAGTAACCTTAGTATACGTTTCTTTTACATGTCATGTATCAAAAATGTTGTTCTTAAATTGTTAGTGGAATGTTTTATAAACATTTCAGAATTAAAAAATGTTTAAATAAGGTTCTTAAAAATAGCAATAACAAAGCGATAATGTCCAAAATGTCATTTTGAACATTCCTGGAACATTTTGTTACTAATGGAAACATTTCAAAAACGTTCTTACAACGTACAATTGCTAGCTGGGTAAGGAAGTAAATATCTCAATATAATCTCGTTGCCATCTTAAAGAAACAACGGAGACATTAAGGGATCCTGATAATCTTGTCTCTGTAAGTGGGAATGTGAGAATGAACGTTTCGTTTTTCCCTGTGGTCCCAGTTTCTCGGTCTCTGTGTGGGAACCGTGATTTTGGACACAGTCTGTCTTTCCCATCCCAAGGCCCGGACTGTTTTTCTCCGGTCCAGTTAAAAAATAGTCCCGCACTCACGGGCTCCCGAAACAAACCGGTTCCAGCCCGCCTGTTCTCTCTTCTCACAGAGGCTGGGAAGAGAAAGGTCAGAACACTAATAATGGGTTTCATATGGATGCAGGTACCAAAGGGCTCCCCCGCGACCCAGGAAGTGGTTTCCATGGGAAACCGATCCAGCTTTTGACAGCCCTTTATTATTTTTCCAAAATACATCAGCTCTTGTTTTCTTGTTCCAATTCTTTTTTATGCATTTTAACTAGTGATGTCGCCTTCCCACAAAAACAGTAAAAATTATAGATTTATAATAATAATAAATATTCTATATATATTTTTACTTACAAAGATTTTTTACAATTAAGTTTCCAAAGCAATTGAACAGCAGGTGTGAATCAGTGATGAAAACTATGAACACACCTGCAGTGGGACTCAAACCTGTGACCTTTGGGTTGCAAGTCCAACTTTCTAACAACTGAGCCACAACGGCCAGAAATGGAGAAGGACTCTCACAACATGCCAGATGGGAGACTTCCTGATGCCCACATGTGTTTAGACAATTTGTTTGTATCTGTGTGTGAAACAGACAAACTTTCCTGAATCCGAAGAATTCCCTTGAGCTTTATTTAATTAAAAGCGTGACGTTTCTGTAACTCTGTGGGAGAGTTACTGTAACATGCCGCTTCCCAGAAAGCAGAGGTTGTGGATATAATCACAGCATTAATTCAACAAAACAAAAGTCCAAGAACACCAACAAAGAGAATCTAGAAACAGGATTCACACGTTATTTCTATTTTCTATTATTTCTATTAGACACGAGAGCTTAGCTCAGCTTAGCCGCTGTAGCAAAATGAATGTTATTGATAAACGTTCAGCTTGTTTTTGAAAGATTTCAATTAATTGGTGTAACAAAACACAGCGTAAACGCAACGTAAACACAACGTTTCTTTTAATTGAAGTTGTTTATAAAAGGTTAATTTTCTGTGTTCCAGTACAACTGTAACCATGGTTTCACTTAAGTCACTTAAATCTGTATTTATACAATAAACAATACTGTTCATTTACACTTCTAGACTAAAAATATTTCACGTTTAAAGAAAAACTGTATTCATAAAAAGTTTATCACTGAAAATTTCTGTTTCGCATTTGTGTTGATAAAGCTACAATCAGAGCGTCGTCTGAAGGTTTGAAAGACAACAAGAGACAGAAATACGACTGAAAATGCAGAAACAAGAATGAGGTTGTAGGGTTCAGAAAGTTGGAAGTCGATTAGGAACACGGATACGAACTGTTTTCTTTTTAACAATTTTCTTTCCTTGTTATTTGTTAGAAGTAGGTTTAATTAACATTTAAAAGTAACATTTAATTTTGTTTGTGAGTACAAGACGTTAAGTCAATATTTTTGGCTCATTTTCCTGGAGGAGAAAGATTGTATTTCTGCTAACAGTTATTTTGGTCAGCTGTTAGCGGCAGCAACGGTAGGTGCTACAATAGCAAAGAAACAGAACTGCTGTGTTAACCAACAGCGTTTAACAGCCCGTCAACGTTTTACCCATCATGTTCACTTAACACAAGTCCGTTTAGTGAGTTCACTGTCTGTATTTACTCTGTGTTAAGACTGACACATGTGACCACATCCAAATAAGTAACTGAAAGTAATGAGCTGTTCTGACATTAATGCCTGCTGACTGTATGACAGGTTTGGAAGAGAGGTGCATGTTTACATTTGTGTGACGTTTGAAACACTTTGGCACCAAACAAAGCAGCAGTTTTGGGTTGTAAGAATGTTTGCCTAACTTTTCCATTAAGTAACAAAATGTTATAGTAACATTCAAAATATCAATTTTTTAGACGCTGTAGTAACATTACTGCTTGGTTTCATAAACGTTTCTTAAATGTTTTTAAATCCTGTGAAGTTTTTTTAAATGTTCTACTAATAACTAAAGAATAAGTTTTTTAATATATATGGCATATGACTTACAAAGTGTTCCACTAAAGTTAATGCAAAACCTTCTTGATAACGTGAGAGAACTTTAAAAGAATGCTGCAGTTAATCTGCAGAACATTGCAGCTAATCTGATAAACTGAGATGTTTAAAGCGTGAGAAACCCTGAGAATCTTTATACATCTGTCACAGATTGTAAAAATATCACGTAGCTGTTGTTAAATGAGCAGAAGGTGTGAAAAGTAATCTGTGAATCAAACTGAACTAACCTTTTAATTTGGTGATGTGTGAAATTGATAGTTAGGTATCCTGTGTAGTGACAGACAGCACTATGTCAAAACAATAGTTTACTTATTAAAATTTATTTATCATTATGATATTGCAAATGATATTTCATAAGAAAAGGCAAATGATATCTTTAAATAAGTCATTATTACCACAGCTCTGAAGCTTCAAAAATGGCTTTTGATTGTTTTGAGTGATGGTCAAACTGAAATTTGACCAGCCGTGTTTCTCATCAGTGATGTCAAACCCTGGTGCAAACACAAAGTGATTTCAGCGCTTCTGCAACTTCTGCAAGCTGTGCAGATAAATAGCAACTGAAATTTCTGTGTCTGAAAGTCTGAAAAGCAACTGAAAGTCTGTGCCGCTCATGTAACTGCAGGCCTAAAGTATTAGTTATGCTTTTCCATTCATTTTAAACATATTTAATACAATCACTAATTGCTTTATTTTCACATGAAACCTCTTTTAAAAGGACAAAAATCTTTATTACCTTAGCTGGTCTCAAACAAATGACACCGTTTGAAAACTGAGAAAATTTAATTTATGATTTTGTATCTGCATTATTAAATGACAAAACAGAAGTAAATACAACCACAAGCAAAGCCTGATCATTTTTTAATTAAAATGCATAAAAAATCTACATCATTAGCACACAATGAAGAAACAGGTGAGAATATTTCAGAGCCAAAATGATACACATGGATTGAAAAGGACAATTTGATCTATACAAATTGTGCTTTTTAGATCATTCAACATGATTGTAATTTATCCACATAATGTAGCTTCTTACAATAATTCCTTTAGCACTGGGAACATTTGTTTTCAAACCAATCGTTCAGTGCAGCACACAGTTAAGATGAGTATTTTATACAGTGGAAATAAATAGATTCAGTTGTTTGGTCCT
The DNA here is from genome assembly GCA_036877545.1 of Yasuhikotakia modesta. NCBI lineage: Eukaryota > Metazoa > Chordata > Actinopteri > Cypriniformes > Botiidae > Yasuhikotakia > Yasuhikotakia modesta. Next base: position 27,437 of record JBAJNP010003877.1, read on the forward strand.
TTTGTTTTGGGCCAGCAAATATTCATTTAGCCCATCAATGCCAATTCATTTGGTCCGTTTTTAGTAATTTCAAAATAATTGACAATCACAAAAACTTTGCATAAAAATTTCAAGTTGCTACACAGACATTTACAGATCTGATTATCAACCCATCAACACATCAGATTGTCATTTGCATGTCAGACAGACAATTGCAGTAGCAAGCAGTTTCTCGTACCATAATAAAGAAAAGCTCTGGATTTTATTACCCAGAAGTCCTTGCAGCAGGGAAACGATTCCTGCTTGTAACAAGTACCATCTCACATTTTTAATCCATCTTTCCTGTAGCCACTAGCTTTGGGCAATAAAGACATCAAAGCCTCCATGAATCAAACTGAACACAGGCACTTTTGCTTGGATAAGGAAGCCTTAAGGTTGACCAATGATTGTGAAAGGAGATCTCTCTCTCTCTCTTCATTTATCTTTCTTTCTGTTTCCTTCAATCTCTACGGGGTTTTGCCCTTAGGTAAGAGCAGCAGGTGTGAGCATGGGAAAACCTCTTGGTTACGTGCTGAAATATTCACTTACACCTGTTACATGAATGTATGTGTGTGTGTGTGTGTGTGTGTGTGTCATGGCCACTTTACCGCCCTTGTATGAGCGACTGCATGGTTTTGTTATTCAAATAATTCAGCCTGATCTCCTTTCAAACGTGCCCAATTATTGTCTCGGATTTCAGCCATTCCAAGAACAAGGCAGGAAAAATAGACAGATTATGTTGGTGCTTAGAGCAACATATTTTTCACACTTGAGAGACACAGAATGACAACAGGTGGTTGTCTGATATTTTGGCTGGTTCTGGTTGTGTTCACCTGCGGCTCTATAAGAACTGGAACTTTATCTGCTATACGTTATATGCTATATGCTGCATTCATCTCCATTATGTGGTTTACAAGAATTCATGTCCTCCTAAATAAATGTTCTAGTGCATTAAAGCTGCATTGGAAAACACAGACATTACATTAAAATTCATTTTGTATAATTTAGAAAGAATATATTACAGTAGAACAAATTCCAATTTTATATTAAACCAAAAATTAACAAAGAAATTGGAAGAGAGTAAAAAAACAGGAACGCGAAATGTTTGTGACCCGGATACGCCCAAACAACGGGAACGTCTCCACGCTGGCTCAAATAAATAAAAAAAAGTACACAAACCGTAAAACTGAGTTCAAACAAACCACAAAATAAGTCTGAAGAGACTGCAAGTCAAAAAAAGCAATCAACACTGAGAAAAAAAGATTACTCTAAAAACTATTTAGAAACAGACAAGTCTCCACAAGTTCAAAGATGAATTGTTCGTGATTTTGGCGCAAAGCAAGAAACCAAATAAAAAACAAACGCCTGCCTGTCTCTGGATTATAGAAACAGTTTTGTTTCAATTCTAAACATCCTACAAAACAACTACTCACAGCTAAAGGGTGAATCCCATGAAAAATGCCACCCCAAAAACAACAACAAAAATAAGTTATACTTTGTATAAAGATGTTAAGGCCTGTTAAGGGGACCAATAGTTTGTGCAGTGCTTTATTTACATTAATTCTTTACTGTAATGCATTTTTTGTACCTACCATAATTTCTTCTTATTTTCTGCACTACAGTACTGAAATAAGTTTTGTTTTACAACTTAAATCAGCATAAATTAAGTATAATGTACTGCAATGATGTACAAATCGTAATGGCACTGAAATAGTTTTCATTTTGTGTTATAATTCTTATTTTTCAGGGGTTAAATATGACGGATTTGTAAGATTCACCCAAAAGTCCCTTTTAACAACAAACTAACTTTCTTAGATAGCATAACATTAGGTCACGTTGACCTAGGCTTGTATTAAAGGAGCGTTTCTCATCGTTTAATGACTATTACAGCGATTTGGAAAGTACCTGACACCCCGGCTAACAGCTATTGTTTATCTTGAGTGACTCTGTGGTGTATTTACACATTTAAAGTTCACAATCTGCCCTTGAAGTCTGAGCTCACGCTGTGTGCATGATACATGCGTCCGGTCGCTGCAGTATTTCACGGTGGCAAAGCATTCTGGGAGTTTCAGCTTTCAGGCATAACAAGGGACAGACACAGACCCATCACAATATCTACACAAAGCACCTCTGTCCGTATTCTTTGGCTGTTCAGCTTTAAAAGTAACAAAAACAGCTGATATATTAATGTATTACTGGGATGTTTGTACTGTTTAACTTTTCTAAATGAACATTTTTTTAAATCATTTTTTACTCTTTTCTATATACACCTTATTTCCCTCAGAGAGCCGGTTCCTTTTTTCGTGTGGGTCAATGGAGGTCCATTTGTTTCTCGTTTCTCAGGTCCAGAGCAAAAAGCAGTTCACAGGTTAACTGTCTGTTTAGTAATATTTAACATCTCTGGCCATTTGACCTCTTTGGTTTGGAAGCGATAGGCATGGCGTATAAATGACAAAAACGATCAAACATGCAAGACTTTTAACCTTTGATCTCTCTCGATGATTTTCAGTTTTTTCCCACACTTTTTTTCTCAATAAGGCCTCCAGACGGACTCGTCTATGCGCGTCGATGCGCTCATCGCTGTGGGTGAGTTGCTATGGCTACCGTCAGCATCCACCCCATCGCTCTGGTTACCGAGGCTAGCGTTGATCAGGCTGTTGTTTCCTCCGCCGTTGCCCCCGGCTCCGCCCGCCGCGGTGCAGGAAGTCAGCATGCGGGTGGGTGATCTTTCACCCCCCGATCCGGCGCCGCCGGTCGGAACCATGGAGAACTGGTAGGAGCCGGACCCAGTGCCGTAGTACAGGTGATATGGAGAGGAGTTAGTCTGGAAGTGGGAGTTCTGGTTCTGGTTGCCAGGATACGGAGGAGGCAGATAGGTGTGGTAGCGGCTGGAGGCAGGCATGCTAGCCACACTGAGACCCCCGATTCCAGTGCTGGATGGGTTGGTAGAGTAGGTGAAGGGACCCGGATAATGCATGTGTGAGTCAGAAAAACGGGGGGCTGTCAGGGGGGACAGAGACGGAAAAGATGGTCTCTGTGGGAAGAGATCTGTACCTGAATGAGAGAGAGAAAGAAATGTGTCACTGTTACATCTACAGAAACAATAGCAGACAACAGACAAGTGCGCTAGATAATGTTTTATATATTATATTTTATACAGATATTAGAAAAAATTTTTTGCTCAATTTATGAACTAGATGTTTACATTTGCTGTAGAAATTCTGAGTGCCTGCACAAGTTGCTGACACAAAGCCAGGGTGTTTCTAGGGGCGTTGCTAGGTGGTTGTTGGTGTGTTTTGTGTGGTTGCTAGGGAATTCTGGGTGGTTGTTAGGGCATTGCTAGTTGGCTGCATTGTTGCTAAGAGGTTACAGTCCCAAGTCCAAAAATGTAATAAGTCTTTAAATTTATCTCAAACATTATTATTATTATACTTAATTATGATTGGCTGATGTGTGAGGTAGGACTTTATTAAGTAATCATTTATTGGACATTCTTATATTTTTCTGATCTGTCAACCTCAGAAACACACAATGCTCCACATCGCCACCTGGTGTGGCATGTGAACACTACACCATCCACAGACAAACGTAACTCTGTGGCTCAGGACAATGTGAAAAACAAAAGCGTAAGCTCACAGTTTTTCAACATTATGAGGAAGAGGAGGACGAAGATGGGCATGCTACAAGATCTAGAGTTTTAATGAGTTAAGTTTTCACGTCCTGTGTGCCAGTCATGATGCAGGAAACACAAAAAAAGAACAGGTGTAAGAAGAGCATCTGTCCACCTGCGTGCACACACACACACACACACACACACCAGTCCCTGATCTCCCGTCTGTTTTTGCCAGTTTACGCTGTTCCCTGGCTTTATGTTTTTGCTTACTGCCCACATACAGAGCAGTGGCTGCTGGGATACTGAAGCAGGCTTTGGCATGCCAGCGCCTGAGGGTGGAGAATGCCGGCTGTGCGTGCCACAAACTTGTTGAAATGTCTCCCCCCGTTTGTCTGGGGCACTGGGTCCATTTGCAAACAGGAACAGAGAGAGAAAAACATACAGTTCTATTTCAATTCACTCAATTTCTGTTTTGGAGTGGGAATTTTTCATCTGAAAACATTTTCTGCTGTTGAGATCTCTCTCTGTCTCTCTCTGCCACGTTTTTGAAGAATGAGGTGTGTGTTTGATTCCCAGAGAAAAGTGTGTATTTATTCCCAGCAGGCTCTATAGTTTCACTCACACACACACACACACACACACACACACACACACACACACGCCGTATGAGATTAATTACTGAAAATTGAAATTTGAGAAATCAACGGAAAAACAACCGCAAACAAGATAACAACCAAAATGTTGGCTCTGTTTGCTGTGAGTCATTACAGTCACAGAGAGACAGACGCCCACAGACTCAATGGCTCCCCCTGGAGTCTGTTAATATACCAACAGCTTGACAACGTCTCGCTTGAAAGTTTATGTCTAACTACCTCACACATGATCTGCATTAGTCTCAGTGAAAAACTCTGTCAAAACAGAGAAAAAGGAGGAAAGGAAATAGAGAGAGAGAAAGAGAGAGAGAGTGTAGACATGAAGGTTATTGTCAAATAAACATTTGTTGTAAGTTTAATTTTTTTGGTTGTAATCGATATGCTGTTTTTTTTGCTGTTTTTTAAACTAACGTGTTTATCCATTTTCTGAGAAATTGCAGAATTGATTCATATTCCTGCAATTTCTGTTCAGCTCTGATACATTGTGATGTTTTGCATTTTAAAGCATTAGAAATAATGCTTTGATCTTTTTGGCAACATATTTAAAGGACTGGCATCATATGTTTTAAATGCATGCTTTAAAAAGAGTTTTTTAAGTTTCTTGTCTTTATTAATATTTGATTATTTACACTTAGTTTGACCTTTCAAGATTCAGTATTTCAGTTATGGGAAAATTATCATAGTGGTTAATTGTTTGACATAAAAACTGGCACAAACCAACAGAATATTCAGTCTAAATAATGTGTGCTTCCATTATAAATGCCCTAACCAGAGTTTTTTCACTGATCACTGACTCTTAAACATTCAACCCCAAAACATCTATTTAAATTACATGTATATTAGTTCCAAATGAGTTTAAAATGTTGTTTAAATGTTATAATATGGCTTTTGTGCATTGTGCAGTACAGTCTTATTGTCTATGCTAGTCAAAGTCTGGTACTGTGTGTGGGTTTATAGGTTAGACAATAACATATAAATAAAAAAAATATTCTGGCACAATTGGCATCTAACAATGAGGATGTGTTTTTGCTACCACAGCGAGCAGTTTATGCCGAGATCCACTAGCCCACAGTCAAGCGTGTAACCAGCTCACTGCAGAGGTTTGCCTCATTTGACTACTTGTACAAAGTGATTTTGTTTGTTAACAAAAGAGCAAGCAGTAGCTAGTCAGCAGGAATTGTGCATGTTTGTGAGTGAGATCAGGGCTCTGGTGACAATGCAAATCTTGGCCCTCACCTGGAAAATGGCAATGCAAAGATAGATGGATTACACCTGGAGCAGGCAAATGATGTGGCCGAGAGAGAAAGAGAGAGAGGGAGTGAAATATAAAGACAAGAACGTACGTTCTCCCCAGTTAACAATTTTACGTTGTAAGAATGTTACTTTAACATTTCCAAGTAACCAAAACAATAAAATATTATTTTAAAATTGTAGGAAATGTTGCTTGGTTATACCTGATTCAAACATTTTTTTCATTCTGAAATGTTTTTAAAAACATCACAGAATAACATTTTTGACATATATGCTGTGCAACATTAAGGCAACATTCTACTAACATTCCTGCAGGAACGTTTTAGAGAATGTTGAGAGCTGTTTGCTTGGTCCGTATAATGTAATGACATTTTATATATTTGGTTCTGTTTGTAGAACATCAGAACATTTTGGCTCAAGGTTTGAGTTTCTACTGTGTGGTTTAAACTCGACTGGTGAAGTAAAACCACAACAATCAACCAAACATTAACTACAGATACAGCTGTCATTAACTAGGCCCACAAAAGTATTTAGGGTACAAGAGTATACAGCTTAAGTATTTAAATGCTTCATTTTATCCTCATTTTAGACTTAAAAGAGCAAAAAGTTTATAGGGCGACTGTCTACTGTATGTTATATCTTAGCGCCTCACAGGATAACTTTAAAGTAGCTAGTCGATTTATAAGTTAGTTTTTAACCTGTTAGCTGATGGTTGTATGAATGTTAAAATGTCGATGAATAATAACTGAAGATTATGTTGCACAGACAGACAGGAGAACCTGAGACGCACGCAGACATGTAAACTTTGTGTGTTTACGTTAGAGCTGTAGTCCATAAGACAACACAGCATGTAGTATGCAAACCAACACACTCCTGCCATCTTATAAACACACTGTCACCGTCAGCAAGGCTCACATTACCATTCACAAACATCTGTTACTGTACACCAGATATATGAAAAATCAGGTCATTCATTCACCAGCAGAACAGACTTACTGTGTTCCTCCGGTGAGGAGTGTTTCCGAGCTAACAATTTTGGGTTGTAATGGAAACGTTACAAAAGCGTTTTTAAATAACAAATGTAACAATTTATTTTTGAAAGTTCTAGAAATGTTCAAAACGTCCAGTTTTTAGACGTTCTATGAACGTTCCTGGCTACAAGAATGTGATTCAAACTTCTTGAAACGTTCCACGAACAACTTATGAAGTTTTTGATATATAATAGTACAAAAATGTCCTACTAGCATTACTAGCAGAATGGTCTATTGGAACTTTTATGTTAGCAAGTGTTCTGAGAACGTTTCCTGTTAGCCGGGCTGACCTTACTGACTCCAGAATCAATTTGTTGACACAATTGTATTATTATTGATCCAAATTACACAATTATTAGGCAGCTTTCACTGTTCCATAGGATAATAAATGGAATCAATACACTGTAAGTCTCTTGATCTTTCCAAAGCATTTATTATGAAACAATACTCTTGGATATAATTACCGCCACAGGGATTTTGATCAGTGCGGTTGAGGGTGAGTCAACATTACACTCACACGCAAGTCTGAAACACATGGCAGCCTGATCCCACACAAATGAAAAATTACAAAGGAGATCTTTAAAATATTTCTGCTTTTGACAGCAGAGAGATTTCATGGAGAGCACATGGACACAACTGCTGGCCCTCTGCTCAGATGTTTCTCCTGAGAGCAAGGCTTTCACTATATTCTCTAAAATATTTAAAATTTAGGTTATGTTGTAAGAATGTTCCTCAGTTTTTTGATGAGTAACAAAAGCGATAATGTCGTATTTGGTCATTTGAACGTTCTAGGAACCTTTGAAACCAGTTTTTAGACGTTGTGTTAATGTATTTCTAAATGAGAAAAACATTTTTAATATATATTATATAACATTAAAAACGTTCTACCAACATTTTTTGCAAATTTTGAGAGCGTTTAAAGAACGTTACCTAATGTTCTGACAATGTTTATGGGATATAGGCTGATTAGGAAACACTACGTTGGGTTAAAGAATTATTAGGTCTGTTTATGAGAATAACTAGTATTGCCTTTCAGACAGGTTTTCAGCGTATTATTTTAATGTCATCACTACCTTTTATTTTCTGCAAATAAATTTAGATGTGGAATGCGATGCGCTTCCATAAATAACCAAACTGTGTGTGAACTGAACTGGATTGAGCAGAAGAGGTGTGACACTCACATTTATCTGCAGTGCACATCGATCGAGAGAAACTGATCAAGCTGTCACCTTGTATTTTGAAACATGTCACCCCACACAATGCAGCTCCATTACAGGTAATAAATCTATCAAAGTGCAATTAAACACAGTCATAACTCTGTGTGTGTGTCTGTGTCCTTGTGTGTCCATGTGTTGGCGTCTATGTCCATGTGTTGTGTGTGTGTGTAAATGACTCAGCTGGTTCGGATATTTGGGGTTGGAAAGGAACAGGAAGGGCAGGAATTCTGCGTTGCCGTGGGGAAGAAAAACAGTGCCAGCTGGAGGTATGTGCTTGTGTGTCCATGGCAGCGAGAGATTGTGTGAATGTTTTTCAGCGAGCGTGTGTATGTGTGTTTGCGTGTGTGTTGCTAAAAAAGCTTGCCAAAACAGGTGCGTGTGGGTGTTTCACACACTGGAAATATTTATTGATATTTTTGGGTACGTTTGCTTTTGTGTGTGAGTGTATGTGTGTGTGTAAGCAGAAGTTGCTATTTTCTTAAATTTCATTCGTTTGGGCTGTCAGGTCTGGACGTTTTTAAGAACTAAATCCTGTTATAGTTTTGCTTTGGGGCTTATTAACTTTATTAGTGTAAGGAAGTAAAGTGTGGACAGGAAGATATGACAGAAAGAGAGAGAGAGAGCCTTATTTGTTGGAGAATATGCAGTCCATTGTGCCACAGATCAAACACAAAACACTTCAGTCTGACTGAACCGTAAATAAAATGATTCAGTCATTATGATTGCAACACACACACGCACGCGCACACACACATCTGCATATTGTTGAAGTCATCTGAGGACAGCAGTGTGTGTGGCTTTTGAGGATCTGCGTGTCAGAGCGATTTTTTTCTCTTCTTCACTCAACACAAAGTGCCAACGACACAAAACAGAACCAACAAACAATTATGGAAATAAAAGTGATCCTGATCGCATATTTCATCACAATAACAGAAAACAAACATACAAGGATTGCTGAGATAAATGTGTTTAGTTTTTAAAATGGAATACTTCACACAGAAATGAAAGCTGACATTAGTGTGTAAGTACACAGCTGCTGTATGGTTGCAGACAGCTTTAAATACTGTGTGAAAATGTTCAGTCCTGTCAGCCCTGTTGGGGATTTGTTGTATTAGGTTTGTGGCAGCCTGTGAGCGTGAGTTTTGAATCCTACCACCAGTCACAAGAACCAAGGCTTGAATCACAGGTGGCAAGATTCAGAACTCATGCTGTGGGTTTTGTGTTTATGTGGGGAAACACACAGCCCATGCTTGTGTTCTGTGGGTTGTTTTGTCTTGTGTCTTGAACCCGCCCCCTTTTGCCCGATTAATCATTTCTTATTGGTTCATTTTTTGCTGAGTGATTTTGGAGTATTTTGTGAGAGATTTCTTACCTGACCAGCGTAAATCATCTTCAACTTTACAGGTTTTCAGTGCAGGAGTGTCAATCTGATCCGGCCACAAACCTACAACAAAAACAGACACACATCTGTCAGTAAAATCACTGATGCTAATACCTTATCTGTGTAATTTACAAACTAACAATAAGC
>JBAJNP010003878.1:0-36734 GCA_036877545.1 Yasuhikotakia modesta
TGCTTCTCAAAAAAACATCACAACCGCAGTGTGATGTCTGCCCCTGGCAACCACTCAACACCTGATCTACTGATCCTCTCATGATGTTCCTCAAACAGCCTCTCCTGTCATTACAAGCACAAGACTGAGGGGAGAATTTAGTAAGAATGAGCTCACAATCGCTGAAAGCCTTGCACAGCACCGTTTTATATTCTGTAATCACCCTCATTTGCTTAGAAAGAGGCGTTTGTGCTGAAAACACTGACAATTTTTGCATTGAAATATTTCATGCTAAAATGGGGCAAATGTTTAATAAATTTGGCTCTTCCTGGAAATTAGGATCTAACTTGTCTAATCAAAACTGAATCATAGCAATTACAACATAACACTTAAGCGTATAATAGCATTCAACAATGGTATGGCAAATCCATTTACTTATACACATATATACTTGCATACATATTACATTTCTGTGCATTAATGGTTCATTAATGTAGTATGTGGTGCAGTGTTTAATAAGCTCATTCCACATTTAAAAGTGACTGACAGAGAATTAAAACAGATGAAAGAAAGTGACCTCATGTTTTACTGATCTCATGTGGGGATGTTGTTGTGATGGAAACATCCTCTATTTTTCCTCTCTTACTCTGGACCAGCTGTTTATCTTCCCGTCACTCTTTTTTCCCACATTTTTAACACACATGGAAAAAAACGAATAAAAACCTGACAGAGTCCTTGGGCAAAACTCTGCTGTTGTTATAAGAGTAAACACACATGCAAACACACATTCCTTCAGGAAACTGGAAGGGAGCTTTTTAGCACGATTAGCTCAACTAGCAGTTGTAATTGTTAGCATGTTTCTATGGTGATAACCGTCTTCCAGCTGTGTTTGGCTGTATTATTGAGGACTGGACCTCAATTGTCTACTTTGGCATTAAATAATATGCTGGATTCAAAAGTCAGAGAGTGAAAAGATGTCTTGTAATATATGTAATTTTGTCTTTGTTTCTAAAGAGCCTCTTGGCCTGTTTTTGCTTTATCTGCTTCACATTTCAGACAGAGGTTTTCTATTGTCTATCTGTTGACTGACAGATGCAATAGTCTTTCATTTTGCCGACTCTATAGACTTTTATAGACAGTCATTGCTGAACTACAACACATCGCTTGTTAAACTCACACAAGCTGTCAAATGGCAAAAAAAAATGGCATCTGAAATGTGTGTCTCGAACAACTAAGTGTTGATTGGAACAAATTTGAGGTACATTTTTGTGCGCCACACTGTAAACTCTGGTTATATTTATTTACATTTTTATAAAAGGTAGTTTGGAAACTTAAAGTGGTTTGGAATTGCAACTTATTTTTGGAAGTCAAACTGAACAAGAGAAGTTGGAGAGGAAGACTTGTTCACGCTGGGTAATTGGGTCAACCTGAGCTGCGAAAAATGAAAACATGTTCTGATAATGAGGCAGGTGATTTTTTTTTCACCAGAAACCTTTTATTTTGTTTTGCTGGTTGGAGGTCTCTTCACATCCCGATAGCAATCACTGCGTTAAGTGCTCTAAATATATTCTTTTAAATATATACCTTGTGTGGGAGGTAAAACGTTCCTCCGGTCATCACTGTAAAATGTCTGTTAAACTACCTATGCCTTCATGTGATGGAGGGGGCGTGGCTTTGCAGAGGGAGGGGCGTGGCTTTGCAGAGCGCTCTGAAAGGAGGGCGGGACCTACGCTTTTAAGGCTAGGAAAAGCTACACTTTAATAGCCAATCAATTCCAATTAAATTAAATTCTCTAAATTAATTTAATTAAATTTCAACTACACTGAAAAGCAATATGTAGCAAAAGTTGTGCATCAGGATTTGCTGAGTTATTTTTACCTTGGAAAATAATGGAAAACTTTGCAGCAATGTGGAAAAACTAATAGACTTTACATGAAACAATTACATATTATGCATGTAATTATATGTGGAAAATGCATCAGCATTCACCCCCCATTAAATGTGATCTGTTTAGACTGAATGCGGTTTCAATGATCTGATTAGAAAAAGCATCTTGGGTGAGTTTTCACCCGACCTTTAATGCAGATCAGAGTGGGCCGGAGACCCTCACCATACACATCCAAGCTGATAATTCCTCCAGACATGTTATTAGCCAAACTCTTCGCAGGGCAAACAATAATTGCTGTCTTCAGGTCTGTTTGCATCCGTTTGCAGACTTTGTTTTTCATACAGTTGCTGCAGGGAAAGACTCAGACTTCAGAACTGTGTTTACTTGAGACTCTTGTTAGAGTCGGGCCTCAGATCCGCACGATGAGTTGCAGCCGGGAAATGCGGAACGCGACTGTTTTCACGCTGAGATCATAAACACATGCAGACGCACACAAACAGTGTCAGACATGCAGGCGGGAGGAGACCTCGGCTGAACTCGCCCGATTCATTAGCCCGCGATGATATCTGTGTGGCGTTACCCTTTCACACGAAGAGAAGAAATGTTCATTATTTCACACTGTGAAAACGACGTGTGTTCAATTTAGGATAAAAGCAGCGAGTGTGTGCACACAGCGCAAGACTATAGGCCTGATTTGCTTGAAATTGTCTTGTCATTATGAGCCCTTTATTTTTTCTAGCAGAGATACGACTGCTGTTTTAGGAAGCTACCCATGCTGCGATTTCATTGGCTGAGGGCGGTAGCGTGTGCTAGGTTAAAATGAGAAGACAGAGTAATTTGCATTTGGTCTTTTGTAATCAAATGCTCATTGGAACATCTTTTAATTTACATTGTCTAAAGGCAGATAATGCAATAACATTTCTATTTTTACATTTGCATGCTATTTCTGCCTAAACAATTCACAGCAACATTTTATTAAGATAATACAATAGTACACAACAACCAAATAGCTATAATAATACAGTAAAAATGTGACGTAATGAGCCTAAAGGTGGCAGAACGGATGCTGTGTGAGGTGTCATCTACTGTTGTCAAAACGTACCACTATTTGTTCACAGATTTCACAATATTTCTCATTTTATCCTGCTGTTGATTATTTTTTAAGAATAAGTCCCTGGCTGAGATATATTTGGCGTGTGGGTGCAGCACAGTCAGACAGAGGTCTTCAGTTTGAATGGTCTCAGATTTGCCATTTTACTTCACAGTAAACAGTAAAAGAGTTGGTCCTCTGAAGACGCTTTTGGCCCAGTCTGAACCCTCAAGCTTTCTTTCTTTCTTTCCAAATGCCACTCGTGTTGGCGGTTGGACTCAGAGGCCAAATGAGTAGCCTCATACAAATTTGTCCTGTCAGAAATGTGATAGAGAGCGTCTGTTTATTGCCTCGTCCTCCATTAGCCCGGCTGTAAGTTTTCGATAAGTCACAACATGAAGATTAATGTGATAAATGGGGCTAATGTCCTGTCACACAGATGCATGCATAAATGTGATGTTTGTTCCAGGCTAAGTACCTGTTTCAAACTATATTTGCACTGTATGTCTCATGTGGACACAGTCTGAGCCGAGGCACGTTGTCATGGCAACCGTGAGCCAGCGGGGTGTTTTTTGACCATATGTACGTGAGCCATCAATAGTATGTGGACGTCCTCTGATCAGGACTTCAAAATGTGATTGTTCTCCCCACACTTCTGTCTTCCTGTCTACATTTTCTTTGCCTCTGTCCAGACTTCAGACAGATGGCACGTAGCTGCCAGCTAGATTGCAGTTTTACATCATGTTGTGCTGTGCGCTTGTTTACAGTGAGATTCTGAAGACAAAAAAAGATATTGTGATGTCTGACTCGGTCTTGCGATGTAAAACTCAAGACCTTTGTCTCAAATACACACTTTTTTTAGCCATTTCTTGGAAGCTCACTAAATACTGCATGTTGATTTTCAAAGACTGTGAGATGTTGTTTTCAGCTTTAGCTGAGACATAAACTCAATGCTGCATGCACATTGCATTCTGGGATTACAAAAGATACACAAACTATCACACACACACACACACACACTTACTAAGCTAAATAGGAAATAAAACAGACATCTTTATTTATGATCACCTTAGACAAACTTCAACCCCAACTAGGCTATTGCAGATTATTCGCAAACGTAACAATACACCCTCAATAGTAAATGTTGATTATAAAAGTAGTCGAATTGAGGAAATCTCCCTGTATTTCTTACTGCTGAGGTCAGTTTTACATACAATATGTACATACACACAAGGGTAAAGCAAAGGACAAAATAGTGGTCAAGGTAAAAAATAAAGACATAATGACTTCTGGGAATCAGACACATTGATTTGATGCTAATGTCATTGTCTGGCAACATAGAAAGAGATCATCATTAGTGTATTTATCTGCTCACACACACACACACACACACACACACACACATACATACACACCACACAACAGCATCCATCACAATCTCTCTCTCACCCTCATTCCTTCAGGGTTATGTATTCATGTAATTGCATCTTTTTTTTTACTCCACAACCTTTATTATCTTTCTAGTTAGACACCCTGGCTAAGCGTGAAATAGTTTCCAACTGCAGTGTCACTGCCCTCAGGTTACGCTAACACAGCTGAAAATAAGCCAATCCGGTTCTCCTGCTCGCTCATTAATATGTATGAGATTGTGTTGTCAGACAGTGATTGGCCTTTAGACGATTGTAAAGACTAACACACTGTAACACATTTGCTTTTACTGCACAACAGAAATGTTTTCTTTTTCATTTAAATGTTGATATATTTATATTACTGTGATGTGTGAATTTGCCCACATATATGTAAAACTATTAACATAATATTTTTAAGATTTTAAATTCATTGCATAAAAGACACTGGGGCTGGTGCAAACCACATGTTATGCTAGTTGAAAGTGACTATTCATGTAGTGTTGGATGTTGGCATAGTTTGAATCATGCTAGCAGTTGCTGCTGCAATTTTGAGGATGAGGCAATGTGATACAACCTGTCTATGTTAGCATCTACCACCAGGTAAAGACGGATTTTTAGAATACTGTGGCATTTGATTTGATTTGTGACTTTTGAGTCAACAGCAATAAATATGGGAGATGTTTTCTCCTCATTTTCAAATATAATGTTCTAGATTTTATTATGTGCATTTGATATTGTTTTCTCACAGCTCTTCACAACCCTATTAAAACATTCCTGCATTTTTGGTCTCAATCCATCAGTTGAGAACTGCTGTGACATTTCAGTAATCCTTTATTAAAGATGATTCAAGCATTCATCCCTGTATCCGTGTTTTACGTCTGAATAGCTTTCTGCCCTTCGTATAGTAGGTTTAAAACATCTATAGGCTGTTATGCAGTTGCCTCCTGTCAGCTAGCAAAGAACAAAATGCAGTATTATTTGGAAATCTTTAAATGCATTTCTTATAATCTATAATCTTGAATTGTTTTCTTTCAACAGCTGTGCCTGAGCTTTAGTCACATCAAACTAATTCAAGTTCAGATCTAAAGTCCAGATTATTCTACCCATAATCCATTGGTCTCTCACCCAGTGTGTGGGCCAGGATTAAAGCCAGTCTTTGCCAGATGTGAACGTCTCGACTCTTAAGGAAATCTTTTTTATAGTTCTTAGAGAGAGGGTGAAAAAAGAGAGAAAAAATAGAGGGAGCGAGAAAGAGAGAGAAAGTAGGAGCCACAGCGCATAATAAGCATATTTTACATTAACAGAGTCATGCTTGCAGCTCATTTGTGTGATATCTGACAGGTTTGCAAAAGTGTTTCCATGCAGAGTCTTGTATAAGTGCTAAACTAATGCCCAGCAGAACTAGCTGTGAACTGATAAGTGCAAATCCGGGCGACGCTTTAGCCGCCTACGGTTCTCACCAGCGCCTAAACCCAGTTTCAGTTGTACTTAGAGCTAGCATAAAAGCACATTAACATCTGCTGAATAGCCAGCGCTAGCATTCCTGCTAATGTCTTCTAGATGAGTAGCAGACATCTTAGTGACAAATTCACAGAGACACAGTTTTGCAGACGCACATACACACACCCACGCTGAGTTTAAGGCTTTTCCGCAAAACGTAGCTGGGAAAGATTTTCATTTATGTTTCTGTTCTACAACGTCTATCGGACTGCTGGCCCCTCCTTTCTGTTTTCCCTAAAGACTCTCACACACACACACACACACACACACACACACACTCACGCTCAGCCAAGCTCAAAACTATCCAGTGTCGCGGTCTTTGTTCTCATTTCTGTCTGATTGAGGATTTCAGAGATGTCCAGTTTAAAGTCAGCGTCTGCAGCCCCAGGCCTTAACTTTATGGGTCAAACTCATGTTCTGAGTTCTCAGAAACAGAGAGAGAGAGAGAGAGAGAGCTGCAAAGATATTATAGCTCTGTGTTCTCTAAGGCTGTGTATATGTAAGTAAAAATGTAAAATGTTGACAAGTGTGTATGTGTGTGTGTTGGGTGTGTATGCGAGTATGCGTGAGTGTGTATGTGTGTGTGTGTGTGTGTGTGTGTGGTACTGTTGACAACCAGCTTCTCTGCCTGTAGCAAAAAAGGAATCAAAACCTATTGCAGACAGACAGAAGTAGATGAGGGGAGAAAGCGAATAGAAAGAGACAGAGGAGATGGTGAAGGGGAGTTGGCTGTCTGAGGGGCCTTTGCTGCCCAAATGCTTCAGCCTGTGAAACATTTTTCTCCAGAAAGGTCTGCTGTACAGACTCCAGCTCTTTTTCTATACAGCCTCATGTCTTTCAGCACATCCACAATGATCCATCTGTACCTCATATTTAACTCCTATTTCAAGGTGTGCAGTTTGACCAGGCTAGAGAAGGATAACTAGTACTCAACAAAACAGATTTCTATTGTTAATTCCTGTTGTTAAGTTGAGAAAAGAATGGAATGTAATAAACTGATCAAAACTTTGAGTCACTTTATAATTAATGAATGTAAAACTAGTTTTTTAAACTAAAGACTAAAAAACTAAATTGCGATCACTGAAATGTATCTTGTGTGTGTGCTCTGCAATAAATGGATTAGTGTGGTTAATATTTTTTATGTGGCAAATAAAAAACAGGTGGAGTAAAAAAACACCAGAGTGAGTAAATAATGAAAAAACATCTGATGACTGTGCAGGTTTTTTTAATAAGCTTCCAAAATATTATTAATAGATAAAGTTTGAGAAAAAGTGGAACTAGAGTTTATTGGATGCACTTCAAAAAAAGTGTCAATCGGGCAAAACATTCCCACAAACCCCCACACGCGGTCCAAACCGCACACAACACCTGACCGTTGTGTGTTTGTTTTTAAAGCGTGTCATTGTCATTTGTCAGTGATTTTGTGCTGATAAAGGTGACAGAGAGAAATAACATGAGGCATTCAGGGGAGAATTCTTCATTAGCATTTAAACAACATAAAATACGGCTGCATTCTTCGGTGTTTATGCTTGGAATACATTTACATTAATGCATTTGGGAGAAACTTTTAACAAAGTAACTTAAAGTACATACAAGCCATACATTGTCTTCATAATATGTGTGTGTGTGTTTGCTAACCTATACTTTAGGCACAATTTTAACTCTGTAGTTAGCCTTGGAGAAATAATATATAATAAATGATATTTCTGTGTAAAAAGCGTTTTTAAGGGCCCAGTTTACCTGTTTTGACAGTTTGTGTATCAGAGCACTAAAGAAATATTTTGTTCAAAATAGATTTACAGATTAAATTTAATGTTCTGTTACAAAATGCATTTGTATCACTTTTTTCTTGTCTTACTGCCCATTTAATCCTCTGTATAGTGGCAGCTATTGTGTTGGTCTGTACCGGTCTGTACAGCCCAATAAATCTGTGCATTGTGAAGGTTTCTCTCACTTGTGCATTTCAGTTAAAGTTAAACTTCAGGTTATTTGACTAAATCTTCAAACGTCTTTATGGAGGTGGATCACAAAATATGATTATTTTAGTTTAATCAATGCTACTTTTGTTTAGCTTTGATTATGAGTTGAGCGTAAGGATCTACATTTTTGGAAAATGTATTTGCTGCTTTTATTTTAATGTAATCATGGATGGTTTGAATCATTGCTTTACAATTATTTTTATCTTTTTGTTTTTCTAATACAGTTTCCCCCACTAATTACATTTCAGATATGCGAGGGACCCAACGCCTCGTGATGATAAGGGCAACAGCGTCAATATGCATTCAGATGTATGTCATTTTCACCTGATCTGATATGAACACGGTAATTAAATTACTAAAATCATTAGGATGTCACTGAGGTCTCACAGTTCTTATATTGGGCTGAATATTTTTACAGCATTAATAATCCCAATGCGTGTCCTTTCCCAATCTTATGTCACTTATATTATTACTGTATTTGATTTATCGCTCATTTAAACCTCCTCATTTAAACCTTCAAAGCCAAAAACTATTATTTTTTCCTCCGAAGTTTCATCCTTAACTTTTCCAAGTTTTTCCATTGTTTTTGAAAACTCCAAAATAACAATTATTAAAAAAATTCATAATGTCTAATTGTTCAATATTCCACATGCATAGTTACACAAATGATCTTATTTCCATTTGTAGCTTGAACACTCGATCTCTCTCATCTAAACAGTTTCTTTCTCACAGGCCGTCTGCTGAGACTGCAGACCCGGTTCTGAGATGATCAGAATATCCCGGCAGAGACAGAGAGGCGTTGGGCTGTGAGTCCTGACGTGTTGGTTGGCACAGTTATTAAAATTAAACTAATACACTTAATTATAATTAATTATCATCTATATATCAGTGACGTGAATCGCAGCCGTGCGGGTGTTCAGTGCGATGGCGCGTCTCACTCGCGCTGCAGGCTGGTGCTGATGCGAGGCAGTGGGTCTCTGTGCTGGTGTAAGTGATGTTGTTTTGGAGACTCGAGTGCAGCTTTAGGTTACATCTCAACTGATGATGCAACTCGTCCCTGAGAAACCTCCACACTTGTGCTCCTCATGATCCGTTCAGCCCTGCAGATCCCCTCAGCCTCGCTGCTTTGGAGAGACTCTTCCTCTCTCCTCAGCTCTTGTACACAAACCCTCAGCAGCGTTCTGACCCGACCCGCCTGATATTGGAGGAGCTCAGAACCTTTTGTACTTGGTAAAGCTGATGTACTTCAAACTGACAGAGTCTGGTACTCTCAGCTTTCTCTCTCTCGCTCTCTCTCTCCTCTCTTTCTCTCTCTCTGTCTCCATCTCTCTCTCTGCAGATCAGTAAGGCATGGCCAGTTTTTTCCATATTAACCCAAATACAACAGATTGTAAAGGGATTAAGGCAGTCAATCAGTCTCATCTCATCCTAATAGTCGTATTAATCATCTGAGTTAAAGCCATATTAGTTATACCAGCTCAGAGTGTCACATGTGGTCTTGTCACGCGCTGCCATTCTCACAAATATAGTGTGTGTGTGTGTGTGTGTGCATGTGATCTCACTATAGCATTATATATATTTATATGAAGTATATGTGTGTGTGTGTGTATGATGTGTATATAAGTGTGTGTTTGTATAATCTACTTTTGATCATTCTTAAACCCCTAGATCGCTTCTCCAACATCTAAATCTACATTTTCTGATATAATTTTATCTTGTGACTGTAGTGCAAATAGTACAGCTGTTTGGTCATTGTTTTTTACATTCATAAAGCTCATTTATAAACGTCAGGCGCATTGTGAAGTTATTTTATAGTTGTAATTTGAATAATTTATTTTAAAATTTAGAAACAGTACAGTATCTACTGTAACTGAATGTCTGCCTGTGTCTCTGAATGTGTGTGTCTCTGTGCATATGTGCATTGCATTTGTAAGTGCATTCTGTGAGTTTGTGTGTGTGTGCGAGCATGTGTGCAATCGTGTGTGTGTGTGGTGTGTGTGTGAGACAATCAGTAAGAGCATGTGTGTAATCCGTAAGGAGTTTTCTGATAAGAACAGAGTTTTTAATCCAGCGCTCAGCCAGTTGTTGGACAGAATATCTGTCAGCACAGCAGCCGGTAATCCCTCACCGCTCGCACTCCATCTATCACATTCAGCACATTTCTATCATAAACAAATATATTTACCTCAGTCCAGCCCCACCCCCTCCATCAATCTATCCATCTATCCATCCATCACCTCATAGACTCTTTCACTGCAGTTAGACATCAGCTGAATAATTAGACTCAATTTGCCCGACTCACTTCTGCTATTTATGAGCTAATCACCAGTGTGCACTAGAAAGTGTGCATCAGATTGAGACGCAGCCCTCGCCACAACACTATAATGAATTCTTCTCTTCTAAAAAAAATCAATGTGGAGATTGGCTTTTTGTTCCCAGTGGCACCGAGAGGACGATGCCTTCGGAAAGGCCAATCAGAGAGCGAGAGGAGAAAAACAGACTTTTTTGTCTTTATCTACAAAAGCAATAGAGATTTGATTTAATTAACTATAAGAACGCAATTCCAGAATGGAGTTTCAATTAAAGTAAAACAAGATCTGTTGTTGCCATTATCTGAAGACACTTTCACCTTTTGTTGTGCAACACAATGTACAGACAATTATTCCTGTAAAGCCATTGCCTTAAAAGCAAGTAAAACCGCAACGTCGTCTGATTCATCGAGCGCAAACCAACGTCCTGGGCTGCAGTTATTAGTTATCTTCTAATAATGTTTAAATTACAGAATGGATTTAAGATTCACATTAAAGGTTGAACTGTGTGCAATTTGTTGTAAAGAGAATCTGTAAAATTCCTGTTCAGTGTTAACAACAGATTTTGTTAAAGCATAAATCGAAAACAAACACGCTAATATTCTTCCTGGTTTCAGGACCGTAAACCAAACAGCTCCATAAAAGTTTTAACTCCCGCTGTGTGATTGGCTCTTTTGTTTAACGGACATATTTAAACATGCTAATCATAGCCAGAGTCCTGCGGTTTGTCAGTCTGTTTCTAAGACAATCACTGCCGTTTGTCTTTTGAATAAGTGTCTGCGTTAGTGCCTGATAACAGTCTAATGGTGGTATAATCACACGCTTGCAAAGTTTAATGAGGGACCGGCACAGCAGGGCTCGGGGGGCTCGGGGGGCCGTGTTTGGTGTCACATCATAAGTGCAGGCCTAGAGAAATGATTAAAGCAACGCAGTGGACTAAAGCTGCAGCGATGCTGGGGAGGGTGTGAGGGGACACTGGTGGTCCTCCAGCTACAGTCTTAAAGCTTAATATTCAGCTGGTGAATGTAGGTCAAGAGATTCATCTCCATTTAACCACCTTGAGCTGCTTTTCACACTTGAAGACTGAGGAAAACAGGAAACAGTCTTCAGGAAACATGTTGTCCCTCAGCGACACACATATACTGTAACTGATCCATGAGACGCTTAGAGTTAATATTTGTATGGCTGATACAAGGTCATTCTGTCCGGTTGTGTGCAGTGTGTCACGGGTCCTCAAGTTTTCAAAGAATGTCAAAGACCTCGTGATATTTATTGTACAGAAGCTTGGTCTACATTGTATTACCACAGAGATGTAGCCTGTTTACTTACATTTGCTATGATGTTTTGCTATTAAATATACTATACACATTTTTTATTAATTATGTACAGAGTCACACACTCGTACGTTTTTCCTGTCATTTATTTCTGTGGCAGGAGCAGTGAGACTTTTGTTTGAGTTTCTTAACCATCTCATGTTAACTAGATGTTATTGGCAAACAAAAAAATTCACGAAAACATGTCTGAGATGAAACAATAATTGCCCCCTGTTGAAGACCCCCACACTATACGAATTCACACTATTCACACAGGAATGCAGCCACATAAATATGAATATGATAATGACATCAGAGGGTGAATGTCAACTGTGTTTACATACACAGTCCCTGTGTGTGTGTGTGTGTGTGTGTGTGTGTGTGTGTGTGTGTGTACACAACAGATTGTTCTCAGTCTCTGATCATCATCTGTGTCTAGGATACGGTCCTTATAGTAAATTAATTCGTAATGTATTCATTTAAACTCTCAGCTAATTCCTAACTTCATATGCAGGGCTCTGTTATATTAGCATATTTCTGCAGCCTCATTATAGTCCGAGATGTAACATCTAATTAAACATTTTGCAAACACACGCAGTTCTGCTGGTCCCAAAGACATTATTTTAGCTGAAAATATAACACTGACAACATTAGAAAAAGGTTTCACATCGGCTAGAATAGGAAACTTTTCTCTTTTAGGAAAGATGGAAACATTTACAAACAGGCAGTATCAACAGCAGACAGCGCTCAGATCTCAGAGATTCACTCAAAACAAACAAACCTGGACACCAGGCTTTAGGTTTGAGTTATGAGTATTTATACTAGTTTTAGAACTACAAAACTAGTCAATATTTCACCAGGATCAAAGTTCCCCCCACTGCAACCGTAGGAGCATTTACTGTTTAAAGGTCTGTGGTCATTTTTCATGAAAATTGCGATTCTCAAAGTGATTTTACAGAAAGCCAGACGCAGAGCCGCAGACAAACGGGCGTTCGGCTCGTCTGAGCAGAAGGGTAAAAACGTCAAAGCTGTATTTCTCTGCAAATCCATCAAAGCTGTAATGCAATGAGACAACACAGTAAAGCTTCCAGGACAGAATAAACAAAAAACGATGAGCGGGAGAAAGAACCGGAACACTCAGAAGCAAATTTAAGGCCTGGGCTCTTGGCTTTGTGTATTTGGGAAATAAAAAACTCTAAGTTACTGTTTAGTGCTTCATGAGGGAGTGTGCATACCTCTGCTGGTGCAAAAATAATGGCTGAACTTTGACTCTTCCTCCTCGCTGCTCACTTTTTGGCTGGCCTCCCTGTTACAGGAATAGAACAACCAAAAATGAGAGTTCTGTCATTATTAACACACCATCATGTTGTGCTCGTACGCTGTTATTTTTCATCTTTGAAGAAACGATATGCAGCACATGACAAAAAATGAGACCAGAGGCTGTCAGACTCCAAATGCATCAGGAATGTCGTTTAAGTGACTCATGGGTAATATTTCCAGTCTTCTGAACCCATACGATGGCCGGTGTGAGGAATGGGCTGGAGTTATTCACTGATAATGTTCATGTCTGTTAGATTAAAAGTGTTGATGTAGTTGGTAAATGTTGTGAGGAAAAATAGTTTTGAACTGACATGAGGAGTTTCTTTAAAGGGGCACGAGGTAAAATTTTGGTTGATCAGTTTGAGAAAAGGTCAGTAAAGTTTAGCTTGAGTGATTTTGAGGTAAAGTCACATGACCACCAGTGCCTTTTTGGGTACAATATACCCCCAGTATATGGTACTAGAGTTTTTGTGCAATACGAGTCTCTCTGAAGAAGAGAATATTCATCCTTGTTAATACGTCTTATTCTGCCTCACAAACACACATTTTTTACCAGCTGATAACCTGTCAGATCTGTGTAACACATTTGTGTGTCTCTGTGCGTTATGTGAGAAGTGTGTGTGTGTGTACAGGTGTTGCTTGTGTGCTCAGTTCACCAGGCATGAGAACAGTTGTGTACTCAGCTCATGTTTAACAAACACACCACATCAAAGCTACACAGTGTCTCTGCCATGCTGTAGGAGGAAAGCTCTGACATCTATACCCCATCTCTCTCTCGTTCTCTTTCTAAAACACTGCCCTAGTTTCATGTAAATACAAAGGCCTCATTTCTCATTCATGTGCAACACACAACGATTCAAATTTTTCATATTAATACATTTTGACCCCTTAAGGCTGTAAAAATGATGTCACAGGCTCACAATGTGTTCTTGCTCAGCGGATGATGTGTTTGACTCTGTTCTGTTAGCATCACGGCTGATATTTGTTCAGCTTTAACCGCAGGTGATCTCTGTACAGCTGAAGTCTGGCATTTTATTAATGTTTAAATATTTTTTTAACATGCAGAAACAACTATAAGCTTATTGTAGGCAGATTTCTGTGGACATGCTGCGGCTTTGTGGCACTTTCAGCCACACTGGCTCAACCAATCATATGAGTTTGGGGCGGGACTATCTGTTTTGCTGACCAATGGAATAATTATTTTAATAAACTTTTATTTAATAATCAGTTCAGTAATGATAGTGGCACAGACACACAACAGTTTTAAAATGACAGTTTTATTTTTCTCTCTGCATTCTTTATTTTATAAAACTTAATATATGTTTTAAACAAAGTTGCAGGTTAGTTTACTTTTATTAGCTTGTGTTGAAGTTTAAACAACACTTAACCTAAAATTTAACCCGACATCTTAAAATATGAATTATTATAAACTATTATAAATGTACTGTTGTAAATCAGGGTAAGGTGAGAATCAGTTATGTTCTTGCTCAATAACGGTTTTATTTATTTATTTATTTTTATCCTAAAACAAAGTTGGACGGATTGCAGCTTTAACTAATATGAGTCCGCTAGCTAGCAGTTCTCCATCACAGAGCAAATCATCTCTCTGTTGAATGTCCAGCTGAGGTCATTCATTCTAAACAGGTTTATTGCTCGTTCTTTACAATATTCTGGAGGCTTTTCACATGTTACAACATCATGAAACTTGTGAACTGCTGTGGGAGTTTCTGCGCTGATGGGTGTGAATCTCATTCGCTGAAGCAAAATCGCTGTGTGAGTGTGAATTGCAGCAAATCTGTGAGGGCAGATTTGTAAAAATGACATTGTAGCCAAAGCTACACGGAGCAGAAAACCTTCAGACCAGCTGATTCTTTGATCAGAGCTCCTGTTTTTCTATGATAGCCTGCAGAAAACATGTTTACTGCTTTTTTGATACTGTCGCTTTAAATGACTTCCCAGCTTATTTTAGGATAGAATGACCAGATGGTACCGCATCTATCAGCAGGGCTAACTGGGCCGTGCTAACCAGCCAGACCTTGAACCCTTGATGGGATCCACCTGCAGTCCCTGGAGTTTAGATGGTTCACACCTCACTGCAGCTGTGAGCCAGTGAAATTGTAGTTAGAATTGCCAATCTAGAAGCATCTAGAAAAAGCTTTTGCCAGGTGTGGGACAGTCATTAGAGCTCTTGGCTGTAGCTTTGGCCTGAACAGTGTAAACAGAAAACATTAGGGTACTTCCTAAAGTTCAGCTGATAAAACTGGGTCCTAAAATCACCAATGCCAAGGCCTTGATTTTCAGGGACTGTATATGCATACAGTTCATACATCACATATACTGTTAGTTACTTTGGACAAAAGCGTCATGGGGACAAAAGGGCCCGGTATAAACATTCTTGATGGGTCCAACAGTTTTCAGCATGATCAGATTTTGTGCACAGTGTAAAATAACATTAAGGACTGAAACTGTGTGATGTAAACTGTAGTGTTAAATTAGCTTTGATTCTATAGCATTTCTCCTCACAGAAACATTTCTGTTCCAGACAATCCCATTGGAGAAAAACACAATAATCATTTAGATGCCATCACACAAATAAATAACATAAATAACTGTAATTTGTTGTTTGCTGAAAGTTAAAGGAATAGTTCACTCCAAAATAAAAGTTCTGTTGTCGTTTGCAGAATGCTTATTTCAAACCTGTAAAGTTAAATGTTTAATTTCTGTTAAAATAAATGGGAAACATGTTGTCAGTCACAAACATTCTGCCTCACATCATGTCTGAGAAACAAAAAAGTGCATGATGACAGAATTTCATTTTGGGGTGAACTATCCCTTTAAAGCAATGGTACGATTTCAGCTCAAATAATA
The DNA here is from genome assembly GCA_036877545.1 of Yasuhikotakia modesta. Taxonomy (NCBI): domain Eukaryota; kingdom Metazoa; phylum Chordata; class Actinopteri; order Cypriniformes; family Botiidae; genus Yasuhikotakia; species Yasuhikotakia modesta. The sequence continues at coordinate 15,656 of JBAJNP010003878.1, forward strand.
CAGCTCAAAAACGTAAGTTCTCGTACCTCTGCAATACAATACAGTTGACTAAAAAAGGTCTATTCCTATATTTCTGCCTGTATGCAGTGTGTGTGTGTGTGTGTTCCTGCCCTTAGGGGTCTATCACTATCCTGGAAATATAAAGGGCTCCAAATGTGTTTTATAGGCGTCTCTGTGCTCGCCTCAGCACTTGAAGAAATGCGTTTCCATCAAGTGCTGGAATAATTTACCACATACATTCCAGGTTTTCCCCTTTTCCTCGCTGCTTGTCTCCTTGTGAGAGAGAAATAATCCAGGGCACTCAACAAAAGCGTAACGTGGCCCTTCCTCATTTCTATGGAACTGTGTTTGTATTTGGACTGGAGATTGAGTCTATAGGGTAAAGGCTGTGTGATGTATCGTTGTATCTGAGTGATGGTTTTGGCCCACCCCCCGTGTGGATGGTGTGCTTAAAAGACTGGAGAACTGTGTGCTCTGGGACTCGTCCAAAACTCCCAGAGGCCCTGGGGTTAAACCCGCTGTAAACATTGGGGAACGTGGCCCCTGCTATTCATTCATCATAAGCGCAATTAATCACACGCCGTTCCCTTAACATGCAAAAAGTTGCACGTTTGTTAAATGAGCCCAGATGGAACAGCTGCTGTAGGTGAGGCATGCACCCGAGTCAGGGTGTTTAAATATGGATGCTGCTCCTGAAGGGCATTGTTGTAGTTTTGAGGCCTACATGGAGTCCAGAGGCTGCGGGGGAGACGGCTGGTTGTCACACAGGGAAGTTGTCAGTGTGTGTGTGTGTGTGTGCTCAGTGAACTGTATTATTCGTGGGCAATATCAGCAGAAATGTTCACTATCTTTAAGGTATGTGAATTACAGAAATTGACTTGCTAAGAAAAAACTATGCTGAGAAATATTCACTGGGGTGAGAAATGTTATGACCTGACCCGTTTTGGGCCAGGCCATAACATTTGGGTTTCATTTGAGTCCATCCTGTGCATTAGTTCCTGCAGTTACAGGGTGTTCTGGTGAGACCGGTCCACTTGTTTCCACACGTTCTGTGTGTCCCATACGTGTCTGTTTCACAACCGTTTACATCAGGTTTATTTGATATGTAAGTTTGAAGGGTTTTGGTGACTGTGCTGCATGTATGTAAAAATAAGTATAGATTTAAATTTAGTTTTGCTAATATATATATGATCTTAAAATTGCAGTAATGCCATGTGATCTATACATCACATCTATACATGCCTATTTCTGTGTTGTTTTGTCTATACTGACAATGTTTAATGTTCTAATGTATATAGCAGGTGCTAAAGGAAACACTAAACTAATGGGAAATGGAGAAAAAAAATCTACATGCATGTGTAAAACAACTTAAATGCTTTTTAAGTTGCTTTGGATAAAAATGAATACATGCACATGTCTTTACATTGAGCAATGGTGTTGCATTATAAAATAACACCTGCTTTTACACCAATGTTAAAGGTTATTTAGCTTTCATATATGCATAGATAAAATACATCGTGTGAGTCCGCTTATGTCCTTTTCATGCAAGCGAACATCCATTTGTTCATTATTATGCCATTAGTCATATAGTATATTTGCAATTCAATATCATTCTTAATGAGAGTTTTTGATCATGTCTGCTCAGACCAACTGTCTGAACGGCTGTTAGTCTGGCAAATAGGAAACCATATTATTTTATTCGCCTCCAATTTATCCATCTGCCATTTACAAAGTGCAGGATATTTTGCTTCTGAAAAGGTCAGTCAACTCAAATGAATGCTTCCCTTATTCAGAGAGACTCAGAGGGTCTGGCTACAACTCTTTCATCTTATCTGACGTGTATCTGTGCTGAATTACAGCCTCTCACACGTATACTGTGTGCTAACAGACTGAGTACTCAGTACTGATGGGTTACAACTAATTGATTTGTGAGACTGTTTTATACATAGCCAGCATTTTTAATTAGTCTTTTGGCGAGACTGTGTGTTTTAAACCCACTTGGATGAGTTACATGAAAGATTCTTTATTTAAGCAACTAATAATGTGTTTGTGAACTATATCTATCAAAAATATTTGCATTTTTTCCTTTCACTCATTTCACAACAACCATGTGTGATAATATTAAACAATTTCTTCCTTACACCTGCCAGAACTCTCTAACTCCACGTTACTTTCTGCAGCAAGTTCTGGTGAAAATTGTGTAGCCGTGTGGATTAACGCTTAAACTTGCTTTAAATGCGGAGTAAAATATTCATCCTTGTGTCTTAAAGCAATCCACCACATAATATAAGTAGCTGCTAGCTTCTGTTATTTAGATTAATATTCAGCTTGTTCCTGCATGACACACAAACCTACAGACAGATGTCTTTCGCCTGTGTGCTGTCAGTGCAGTATTTTATGCTCCCTCTAGCTGTTTTTAAACTAATGTCTAATGTTTTTATAAGTGACCTCAGAACCCAGCCTTACATATTTTAAAAAACACAATATTTGCACAATTTTGCCTTTGCCCTTCATCAGCAGCACTAACTTCTTTGTTTCCTTCAGCACGGCCTTCGTCTGTTTACTGGACCTGCTGCAGTGAGCTGAGCTGTTAGCCTGTTCTGCTGCTAGCCGCTGATGGAGTGCGTCTGTCCCCAGGGTGATAATATCTGACCTTCCACCACAAGCCGCTTCAGTCCTCAGATCTGCCCAGAGGCTGGAGTGAAGCGGAGCTCTGATTCCAACCGCGTCAGCGCCTCCCTAAATGAGAAATATTGAGCGGCGCTAAGCTGGAGGGAGGGCCAGGCACTCGGATGTAGTGCGAGGGAGAAAATATTGGGTTTGTTTCCTCAGATTACCTGTCAGGTTAGGTCTCCAGTCTCTCTTCGCTCTGTTCTGTGGCGTTACGTTCTCGCCAAACACACATCAAGCGGCTGACAACCTAATCTTTCCCAGAAAAAGAAAAGAGTTCCACAACCTGCGAAAAAGCACCTTTTTAGAGAGCCCATATAAGGGTCCAGTGAATCAAACTGTACGAGTGAAACTCTGTGATGCCAGTCCATCTGAATGGTGGAAAAAACAGGTTCATTTCACTGAGACTTTGCTTGCCAATATTAACATGAAGCAGCTATTTTTGCAGCTATTTGGATAGTGGGTGTCTAATTTTGGATACGTGATTATTCTAGAAGTATAACTTAGTTTCATTTTTTATCTTAGGCACAATTTAATTAAGTTACAATTGTTATTTATAAAAGCCTTTTGTGGTTAATAATAGTTCTAACTTAAAGTTAAACTTAGTTCTAAAAATAGAATCAAGTTTTAAGTATTTCTAAACTTTTACCTATTGCTCCGTATATGTGATTTTTATGAAACCATATAATAAAATAAACTAAGGATTTATACTGTAATTATTCAGAAATTAAGATGATTGAACTGCCGCTGCTTGTACAATTCTGTGGCGTCTGTAAATAAACTTATCATTTTAATTATCATAAATGTTTTGGCAGCAGTAGTTGAATCACAATCAATAAACTACATTTACAAATTTACCTTTTTTTAAATACAGTTTCTGCTCTGAGCATCAGTTGTCCTCTTAGCTACGTGAGGGGCATTTTGTTATCGTCTCACCGGTTTACCATGACTTAACAAGACACGATAACCAAAGAATAAATGTTAACATCAATCTATTTACTTGCAAAAGCTTTAAACTTGAATTAGGCCAAAGCATTTAAAAACGTGAGTGTGAGTGACAACAACACAAAATAAACAAATAATAAAGTAATTAGCAAATTACACAGCGGCTTTTCCAAAGACTCCATAAGAGCGATTAGTGTGGAAGGACAGAAACTGTCTTCAGGAAGATGGACACACAGAACAGAGTTCAGAGGACATCTGTGTGTTCCACATGAACAAACCTGAACATATCTCATGTTCCCCCTAAAAAGCTCAAAATGCTCTTTGTCTGGTCAGATTTTGCGGTCCATTAAAATCAGTAAAATCTTTATTTTTATCTTGTTTTACCTGTTCAAGGCTGCATTCTGCCCTACAGCACTGAAGTGCTGAATTGCATTGTGGGAAAAAACACTGAGAGAAACACGAGGGAAATGTTCTATTCATAATCCACAGGAAACCAATAAAAACGTCCACTGATATGTACTTTAAGCACAAAGAGGAGCAATTTTAATATTGAAGAGCTGTTCTTTGGAGATGAGTCAAATGATTTTGAGCCAAGTAGATTTTACCATCGTGCATTTATCAGAATGTGAACACAAACGGTCAGGCTGTGTTCATTTTATTAGTTTGTGTGTTTTACTGCTGACAGAACAAACACCGGTTGGTAGGTAAAGCTGACAAGATACAGCAACAAAGATTTTGTTGTTGAAACGCGTCGTGTAAGATCAGTTCTGATAGTTATATGTGTTCCTGTTTCTACAGGAATGTAAACAGAGGGGGATTTTGTAAAACTGACAGCAGTGAAAGTCAAATTTTGGCTGCTTGATGGAGTGAAATGAAACTAAGCCGGTGTGAGTGTCTTAAACTGGTTTTCAAAGTGTTTTGACACAGTATTTAAAGAAATGACAATGATAAGCAGTGAGACAATATTAATGATTTAATGAAAATAATGATAGTTGGCAAAATAAAATAAAAAATGTTGATATTCTTTACAATGTAGTTTAGTGTGTTTGATACTAACAATGTGTAAAACTTGAGGTGAGATGAGAGTTTTAGGGTCACAAGAAATCTGAAACCTAAAACATAAGTTAGTCTCAAAAACCCTGTTCTGTTTTACACTCAGAGCGAAGCTGGTGGAGTCAAGCCTTTAAATATTTTTATAAAGCTAAAGTGCCCACAGCAAAATTCAGTCAGGGGTCCAAAATTCCTGACCGAGGCCCAGCTTACACTTTCAGAACCACTCAAAACTTAAAAACTTATAAGAACATGGAGGTCTGGAGATTGTGTCATTTTTGGGTGGTCACCCGAATCCAAAATGATAGGTTTGCCTTCACAGTCATGACCATGGAAACACTGCCCCAACAATATCAATGCCGGATCTATCTTACAGAGAGAAACAAAACGATTTAAAATGTAATATTACCTGTCAGACAATGTGAGAAAAGCCTATTTATGGAGTGACCAATTCAGCAGAGCCAGCGAAAAAATGACACCCTTTTTTTACCTCATACAGAAATGGACAACTGGAACTGCCATCTTTTTTCCCTTTAAACTTAGTGTTGAGCGTCTTTTATGAAACTCACTTTATAAAGCAACTCGTCACTCAATAAGACGCATTCATCAAATCTAAGCAGCACATCTGTCTATTTTCTCATCAGCTCATGTCTTTGTTTTCAGCTGCTGCCCCTGTGGAGCTTCACTTCAGTGTGTGAATGTCTTCACCCTGAGCGGCAACCGGCAGCCCGAGGTTCAGAATTTGTGGATTATGAATAAAACAGAGAGAAGAGTCATATTTCCCCTGACACAGCCTCCCTCTGAGAATTACACCCATTTGCACTATAAAGTGAGCAAGAGGAACACTTGTTATCGAAATGAGGTAGACCCGCGGTGTGTGTGTGAGAGAGAAACTGAGGCCGTGCTCCATTCACTCAGCAGGATTCTGTTCCAACCAACATAAAAGAAAAGTCAAACATGAAAAATTGTGGTTTTTACAGAAAACTTATAAAGAGTGTTAATGCCTAAATGTTCACCAAAGCACCGACGTCTCACAGATTCATGTGTAACAGCATGAGAGGAGGCCACAGGACGTCAGGAGCTCAGACAAGTGATTTTTTTACGCTAAGATATTTTAATATGCTGGTTTCTTATGATGACCTAAGAAATGATGTCAGCCCTAATGTTTACTATAAGCGATCTGATTGGCTCACGCAGGTGCTAGGGATAATGGCATGATCTGATTGGCTCACACAGATTTTGAGGATGATTGGACTGGAGGTATTGTATTTTTTTTGTATTTTTCTGGGTACTGTATTTTTGGTCAAAGTGTTTTCCAAATAGATTCAGAGTTTTGTCTGAGACACTTAGTTTGAAGTTAACTAGACAACCACATATTTTGCTTTGAGGTTGTCTGTGACATTAGATATGCACTTTTATAATTTTAAAAGGTTTTCTGTAAAACTGTACAATTAATTTGCTGTCCTAGTTATTTAAATTAATTTTAATATTGATCTTTTACATGTTTTATTGTGCCATCGTTTATTTGACATATTTTAGATAAATCTTTTTTTCTGGCATGTAACACTGTGTGACTGACATTTATTTGTAGTTATTTATTTACTTTCCTCTTGTTTAAATATTTTCTATAAATAGAATAAACTTGAAACTTGTTTGAGAACGTGTGAGATTTTATCTGTAAGTTGGAGGGTTTTTGTGAGATTAAGCTGTGATGTGAACAGACCTTATGATGTTCAGTCAAAGGGCACTAAATGTATAATGGCTTTATGTTTGCTCTGCCCGTAAACCTCTGCAATTAACCTACTGCGCACTTTTCAGTGTGTCTGTTTGTCCCCTTTATCAGGTTTAATTGTGTTTATCACACACACACACACACACACACACACACACACTGCGTAACATCTAAGCCGTGAGAGTCCATTAAGAGTCAGTGATTTAGAAGCATTTGACTAATGTTTACATTCTTGTCTCTCTCAGAGAGGAGATGGTGTCTGAGTGCTGAGCTGGTTCAACTCATCCTTGACTTTCCAGATGGAAGCGTTTGTAACTAGATCAAAAAAACACATTCTGTGGAAAAGACACCTGACCGGTTGGTGCTGGTTTGCTTTTGGTATAGCCAGATGTTTGTCCATCAGCATGTTTATTTGTGGTGAAGCTAGTTGACCAAAAGAGACACGCTAACCTACCCGCCTCCAAACACAACAAATGCTGGTTACAAACAATCCTGCTGTTTCCACAAGGCTTTTATTGCTATTGGATAATAAAAAATGAACTGCATTTATATGATGTGGCAGGAAATATTTGGCATCGAGATCGTCCAAAAAGAGTGGAAGAAGATTAAAGGAAAGAGGAATGAAGAAGAAAAGAAGGAGCAGTTTTTTGTAACGTGCTGTGTGCTCTTTTTAAATGTGTTTTTCATAGGAATTTACTCGGAGCATGTAATTGCTTTTGGCACATGAGAACATGCGTCCAATCCAACGAGGCACTGAATAAATGATGAAGCCCAGTTTTCCATCGTTCATCTTTAAAATCTGTAGAGGAGCGCTTGAAATGTTCTCGATTCCCCCTCTGGTCATGTCATTCCCATGATCTGATCTTATCCTCCGCGTCTGGAATATTACCAAGGACGAGAACGTGGGCTCATAACATCTAGTTTGCTGATGAAAGCTCGCTGCTGTATAGCGCTTTTATTTTAACACGAATCTTCTCGACTCGTGACTAATCTTAAGAAAATAAACATGTTCTGTCCCACAGTGCTGAGAGAAACCTGGATATAAGCGTGTTTTAATCTTCACTTTTACATGCAAACAGAGCTGCTTTCCCTTTAAATAAGCAAAGCTGCCCCAAGGCATTCTGGGTAGTAATTATTCCATTCTGTATAGAGCGACACAGCTGGGAGCGGATCACGTTCAATTATTATATCAAACATTAATTATTAGCCCATTATCCACACTATAGAGTGCATATCCTGTGTGCATAAACCCTCAAAAGTGAGCTGTTCCAACTGAGAAAAATGAGTTAAGTGCCATAAATCCCTATAAATACAGATTAGTGCCGGAAAAGAGATGCAGACTTTCCCAAAATCCCCTAAAACATGACAACGAATTCCCACTTCAAAGAATGACGTAGCTAAAGTCTTCCTCTCAGGTTCAGAGCTCCTGAAGGAAGTTTATGTCCAGCCGTCGTCCCAAATCGCTCTTTTTTTCCATTACGCTTCATCTGTTCTGGGAAAGGCCCATTTATTTCACTCGACAAATCGCTCACTCATCTGGTTACCATGGTTTCTCTGGATCATCCACTGTTTGAGGCCGGCGATAGTCCGTCAGCGTTATGATGGGCTGTCACACAAGAAAATGGAGGACTGTATCTCAAATTGAAATAATAATAATGTCTGTCTATCATCGTGAGCTTCATGATGAGCCACTTCCTGTTTTTCAGTCTCCCACAGCGAATAATCGCCACATGGACTTCCTGTTGGAACCCAACACGGCAGCCACACACCAAAAGCAGTGACACAAGTTATGACTCAGTCAGTGTGAAGAGATTTAAACAGTTAAAGATATTTTAGTGTATTAGCAGTAAGCTGTGAGAGATTGTATATTATAGTGTTTCATTACAGTTAAGACAAAAAGAAACTTGTTAAGGTAAAATCATTCTTTCCTTAACAAATCCATTCTTACCTCACTGCCCATTGCGCTACACTAGTTAGGTTAATATTACATTAAATATTATGCTAGACTTAAATAACTGTATGATTTTTAAAGCATCAATGTATTCATGTATATCATGTATTTATCTCTAGAACTCCCTTTTAAAGGTCTTGTTTACCTAAATACAGGCTTTTAACCTAATCTCTCTCTGTAGCAGTTAAACAGATCTACACAGACTTCCTGCAGTTAGAGACGCACTCTTAAGGAGCAGATGGGAGAACGCAGTTCAGCCAGGCATGGGGGAGGAAGCAAATGGCTTTTCCTGATGTAGTACATGGCTTTTCTATTCTCCATAACACTTCATTATTTAATATTTCTCTTGGCTGCAGCATCTACTGTAACAGTCCTGTCTCTGCTTTTGTAGTCAGCCTAAGATGGTTTCAAGCGGATATTAAAGGCTGCAGTGGCTCTTGTGAGTGTCTGGAGTTTAAGGTACTTTGTCTGTTTGTAAGTGTTCTTCTAAAAGATGAGGAAAAAATATACATAAATATAATATAAATAATATATACAATAATATATAATATTTGATCACATTTAAAAATGAAAGTATATTTTTTTTGAAAAATGACTGATAATTTCTTATTATTTTTAGGTGCTGTTCCACAGCTAGCAAAGGTGTGATGTCGCATAATCCTATTGGCTGCTTGTATTATGTTCTGCCCACAGGTTTGATGTTCCTTGAGCCTATTGGCTACTTAAACAGTGTCTTTACAGAAAGTCTACTGTGGCTGTTTGTATCGTCTATGGGGATCACCTGAGCTCAGCGTGAGGGGCTGTTTTGATCCGGGTGGGGGTTTGTGGCAGAGGAGAGCTGTCCTGCAGGAGAACCACAGGGAACCCTGCAGCCCTCTCTCAAAATGCATTAAACATCAGCTGCCACTCAAACTTTAACTGCAGGTTCACAGTGTAATTGCTTCCTATTTTAGTGAGGTCGATGGCAGCTGCATAGCAATGAGACGACAGCTGCGCATACGCAACTACCCAAATGTTTGCACAGACATATCTTGTTGTCTCTCACTCTCTCTTAACCTCATGCATGCATTTGCACACATGGCCTTTTACAATCAGAGCGAGTTTTTATTACCATTGATTAATGTTCTGCGTCCGTTCTTCTGTCAGACACACACAGAAGAACATGGACGTTACATACCCTGATTCTAACCAATCAGGGCTCAGCCTGACCAGTAAGAACAAAGTTAAAGCCCTGTGAAGGCTTATCTGAGGTTAGGCATTTAGTCAGGTTGGCTGGATGTGGCTATCAATGGTTGATTCTGATCTGGGATCAGATGAGCTGCCTCCGCACTGCTTAAACTAGCTGATGGTGGATCTGATTCAGGATCAGGCTTAAAGGATTTGAGTCTGTTGGAGGAAAACCGTGTGCTCAGCCGAGCAAAGCTGTGCTAGAGTTTGATTCTGAGGAAGTTATAATGTAATGGTGTAACAGTGCAGCTCAAGCTACACATATAAAGTATTCAAATGTATTCTGAGTATGATATAAAGCTTTAAATCTTATGATACACCTGTATATTACAGTTATATGTTATCATAAATGTGTGTATAGCGTAATATATATATATATACAGTATACAACATCATTATCCCATACCAACCCCAAAATATTGCCTTTGTATCATATTATCATTCAGACATTTTACAATCTAACACTAAATAATAAAGATACATTGTACAGCGAGCAATTAGATTAAGTATAATATAAGTATAAAACCTTGTCATATGGTGTAATGGTGGTATAATTTATTATACGCTTTGAATGTATTAAAATGTCTATACAGCAGTATAAATGCGCTTGACTTTTATAATGCATATAAGTACATGCATAGCCTTGACGTGAATTGCTACATCATGAGGTCTGAGCTTCTTATGGGATTATAAATTCAAAGGTGAGGTCCTTGGTCATTATTTCCAATGTGAAAGGCACAGCAAGCCTCATTGTATCTATATAGCGGCCTACTTTCCCTTATGTGTGTGCGTGTGTGCATAAGTGTGTGTGTGTGTGTGCATGTATGTGTGTGTGTGCATGTATGTGTGTGTGCTTGTGTGCATGTGTGTTTTRACCAGATTTTTAAAGGGTGTTTAATGGAGACATGTGTAAAGTGACATACAGGCTAGCAGTAGCGAGTGGCAGTGAAAACAGAATTAGCAGTATTATTTTCAGTAAACTTCATTATCAGTTCAACATGCGTTGTTATCAGAATGACGCGACGGCTGTCGGCCGATCCTTCAGCTTTCTGAAGAACTGAGTGGATTATTCTGGGATTTCAGTGCGGTGGAGAAACAACAGCTCAACAATCTGTGCGGAGTCCCCCAGCGCCCCCCAGCAAAAATACACCCTCACGCATGTCATACATAACAGTGTCCCACTCTGTCACACACCAACTAATGCTAATACACACACGTTCATGCCGGTACCCCCCTCTGTCACACCGGCACACACACAAAATGCGGCGCGAGTTGAGATCATCTTGTCACACTTTTGGTTTCCATGCCCATGGGAATGTTTCTCTCTATCTCTCTGAGGAAGATGTTATGCATTCCGACAGGATTATAAAAATAAATAATGAGCAGGAAGTTTGTTAGAAAAAGTGGCACCATCTCAGTGGCCCTGAAGTGTGTGTGATATGTGTGTGTGATGTGTGTAATATGTGTGTGTTTGTGTGTCAGTGTGTTTGTGTGTGTTCAAGTCTTGCAAAATGCATGCGCTGTCAAAACAAAATGCATGATGACTAGCAATCTGAAGTGAATTATGAGTGAAGTTATAGAAAATAAACATTGTTCATAAACATCAGTTGAATTTGTTCTTTTCAGAATCATACATATAAATATTTACATTCTTATATCCTGTGTGTTCTGACCCTGATTATTTATTTATTCATTTATTTTTAAAGGAGGTCTTGGTGCCTTACACAATATAACACATATTTTTGTGGAACTCTAAATTAGTGTAGTAATTTTATACCCTACATTTTTAACCAAGGTCTGAAAAAACATCCATTAAAGCAATCACAGATAAAATGTGATTAACAGAATCACAGATTCAGTTAAAATGTGATTTTTAGTGTTTTCCCCCATCGACAGGCAAACTGTATCCTAAAAAACAAACTTTTTCCAGCGAATGACTCTGCAGTTATTTAACTGATATGAGTGCTTATCCACAATATCTCTCTTGTTTCTGTTTTATGTGTATAGCTGCGGCCCTCCTCTGTTTTATTAGTTCCTGCACATTGCTGGTTCTGTTATTTCGAACAATAAAACCCAGATTTCTAGAGAAATATGTGCTGATTTTGCTGTTGTAAAGTTCGAGTAATTTAAGCAGGAAACTTCTGTAAGAAAGGGAATGTTGTGGCACAAACTCTTTCGCTCACAATCGCTGTCTTTCTCTGTTCATTTGCTCCGTAACTATTCCCATGTCCGTTTGCACAATGAAAACTCTTTGCTCTTGGAAAATTCACCATCTGGAATTCCAAGGACCCACATAACAAACACAATGCATCAGGAAAACGATTCACAAACAGTCTGTGGAAAAGCATTTGATCACAGTTTAAAATCATGAAAGTATTTGAAACAGAGAGAGATCTAGGTTTCCAATCTAAGGCTATACTTTAATGACATAACACATTAACACACTGCACAGAAATGTAGCTGAATTTGTTCTTATTACGTGAGATCCAAACAAATCAAAAGTTCACCACATGGGAAGAAAAAAATCTAACTGAGATTTTGCAGGACACCAGATCACAAATTATGCATGCAGAGCAAAATTAAGCCAATATCCTCTGATTCTAAAGATGCAAACCAGGCAAAATGATCTGTTAGGAAAAATAAAATGTTTAAAAATATATGAACTATATATATGAATATGAATATATGTGGCTTGGTATTAATAAATGTTTTGTTGATATAAAAACACAGAAACATTGCATTAATGGACATTTGTGGAACATGAATTTACTTTGAATTAAAGCTAAAGGGACATTCAGTGTTGCCAACATGGCAACTTTGTCACCAAATTTAGCAACTTTTAAAACCCATTATGCAAATTTAGTAACTTTTTTGACAGACCCTTGTTTCTGTCAGAAGACAGTTTATTTCTGTAAAGAATTGTACCATCTTGGAAAATGCGATGTCTTCTTCAAAACAGAAACATTAGTTTTCCATCAGAGAGTTCCTTAAGAGAGTTTCACATTTATGAAGCTCATCAGGTTTTTTTAACAGCAGCTTCCAGTCAGACAGTTATGCTTTGTGACCCACTGAGAGCAGCCAGATAAGAGTTTCATTGTTTTCCACGCTAGCATCAAGCCAAGATTTATTAATGCCAAACTAATAGACATGTTCACAAACAACCGATCAGAGAGAGGTGAGCACTTTTGTGTTTGTGGCCGTGCAACGTGAGGCGACTTTACCTATCAGCTATCAAGTACAAAGAGCTAAAAATTCTGTGTTTTCACCGTCACCGTATAAATTGGAGTGATGTTGATGCTTTTAGGCAAATCCTGTCATCTCCTAGCAACTGATTTTACTGTCTGCTTCAGAGGCGAACAGGCCATACAAACACATTCACTGAGGTACTGTACTGAGGTACAACAAGAAGCAGAGCGAATCTGACAGACGAGGCACAAGCCCTTTGTCGATGATGTCATTGCTCTTCATCTACTAGTTCATGTATAAATTACATCAGCGCTGAACAGAAAAGGTTGTCAAACACATACATACAGAGTCAACACACACTTTATGCAAAGCGACTTACAGTACATTTAAGTTCTGCATTTTGTCAGTATGCGTGCTTCCCAGGAATCGAACCCACAACCTTTGCTCTGTTAACTGTAACAGGTTACAGCATCATTGACTGGAGACTGAAGCCGTACAAGCAACAGCCATGTTCTTGTGGTCGTTTCTAATGAACCAAAGTGTCACTGTCAGACACGTCACATCTGCTAAACATTTGCTCATATGGATGGATTATATGTGTCATCTCAGCATTCAGTGGCTTACAAAGCGAATGATGGCAAGTGAGTTCAACACTCCTTCTGGCTCCTCAGATGTTCAGTTGATGGTCTAAGTGGTTGTAATGGATTGAAGCTGGTTTGACAGTGACAGTGCATCAGCATAAGATGAGGTAAACACAGTTCTGTTGAGAAAGATACAGCACTTCACACAGTGAGTTGGCCGTCAGCTTTTAGCCATTTGGTGGCTGCATGATGCACATTGCAGACTTAAATGGCAAGCTTCAATCTGATTGGCTGATTTTGTCAGGGGATGTGTTCTGATTCACACAATCCCTAAGTAGTGTTGACTTACACACTCAATATTATTTAAATAGTTTGCTAGTGAAACATTAAGAACTGGTTAAAAAAATGCAGAGAGTCCATTTGTTTTGCACATTTTAGACAAAATTGGTATTTTGTTTAAAAGAAAATGTTAAAACTTTACTTAACTTTAATTATAAAAGAAACAAAAAAGTGATAAAACTGGCAATTCATGTTAAAATTTTGAGAAGAGATTCTCAAGTCAGTTTAAATCTCTGTCTTTTAATTGCTAACATTGGTGTCGTTCTGCACAGTTACACACACTGGCTAGATATCGTTTCAAATATGAGCAGAAATGTGTGATAAAATTGTAGGAAAGACACTTTTAGCAGATATGCAATTAAGTTTTCTCATTGTGAATTTTCTGTCAGTCAGGCAGCCGTTTCCAGCCTAAGCAGGCGGTTTCTGGTCAGAACCAGCTGAAGTGTGGACCCTACTAAAAAAGACTAGCTCTCAGGAAACTTTTTAGTGCAGCTGCTTCTAAATTTATAGCTCATAAGTTTAGGTCTCAGAATGAAACTGAAATGTGTCACATGGTTGTCCATTAGCAGCGCTTGGGATTCAGCATTAGTGGTGTATTGCGGCTCAGTCCGCTGAAAATGGGCTTTATTTGAAGCCTTCCCCCCTTATTAGTGCCGATTCCTGACAGATTTAAAAGGAGCGAATCTGTTTAATGGGAGCCTAAAAAAGCAGTTGCCAACAGTGTGGAAATCAATGAGTTAATGACTGATGCTGCGGCTATATTACAGCACAAATTCACTGTAACCGCCTGTCTCACAGCTTTAAATTAATGTACATCTCAGCCCTGTGGTGGGATCGCACACCGTCATGCATAACTGATGACGCTTCATCAGTCCGGGATGAGTGACATTCAAAGTAAGTAGAAGAGAGGGAGAGTTTTTTTAACTGTTATTGAACTATTTTGTACATGTGGTGGAAATTGAAGTGAGCAGAGCTGAGGTGGGGATTTTGGGAGTTAATTAAAAAGTCAGCCCATAATCTTAATTTATGACTTATCTGAGGGCAAGACGAATGGGCAGAAGACAGGAGAGGAGTGAGAGAAAGAGAAGAGTGAACGTTTGATCTGCCTATTAGAAGTTAAAAGTGAAGCCTGTTAGGCAATTTTATGTGAATTCATTTTAACTTCAACCCCTCAGCCCCATTTCTGTGGGTTATCGACGAAAAAAGTGATAGTCCTCTCAAAAATGTTACCTTCAGCCTGAAAGCTGTTCCTCAGAGGGGATGAGAATATTACAGTGTTTAGAAGATGCCAACGACAGAGAGAGAGAGAGAGAAAGGAAAGCCTGAGGCTTTGATCAGCTGAGATAGAGTGACACAAACTCAAAGGCAGCTGTTGTGTTGTCATCTTAACGCTGCCTGGAGAAATGATACAACAGTCTCACATCAGCTCAGATGCTGCATTGATCTGCAGAATGTCACTGCGACAGCTCAGCCCAGCAAAATACTGACTTAGACCAACTCCCAGCCTCAACAGCCTGTCAGAGCACAGGGACGCCAGGGCCACATCAGTGTGGGTCTCGCTCCGTATGAACCTCCATCGCAGCATCATTTCTCGCTCTTTGATTTGTGTTTTTTCTTGTTAGGGCCATTTGGGAAAGTTGTCGTGACGGTCAGACAGGAACACAGGCTAAACAGATCAAAGCATCAGTTTGATTGAAATACCTGAAGTAAAAATAGAAACTATGGACCCCAAACCCACTCACACGGAGACAGACGGCTGTACGGCCCTTTCCAAATGTCACACAAATGCAGCAGCTCATTGTGGAGGTGAAACTCATTTCAGCTGGTTGTGGGAGGTTTATGTTGTCATTCAGATGGTTACCTTTGCCTAAGATAACCTGCTAGTTTATAGCTGGTTATGTTGTCAGTTCACTCGCTTGTCTAAAGTGCATGTCATTCTTACAGTGCAACTTCAGTTTAGACAGTTAATTGAGTTTTTGTGATGGCATGTATAATAATAATTTTTCACAGAAAGATGATATTTCTGCCATAAATAATACGTTTTACTTTTATATACTTACTGAACAATGTTATTTCTGCACTAGTGCCTGGTGAAACTGGATTGTGAGTTATTGGTGAGTGAGCATTAAACAGCAACATTAATGATTATTAATTTATCAATAATTATAAATTTAACATTTATTCATTTTTACAATTATTTCACTTCCTCCATCTGCCATTGGTCAGGCAAAAAGGAAGCTCCGCCCCAAACTCATGCCATTGGTGGAATCGATGCTTTTTGTTGGTTTTGGTGGTAAAAAATACACTGTGTATGTTTAGGAGTAAGTGTTTAAAACTAGTTTTATAAGCAACTCAGGTATATTGGGAATGTTGAAATCTCTGTATATTCAGGTATATGTCATCTTTGTGTACAATTATGTTTCTTTATAAATCAAACAACCACATGAATTTGGAACAGAATAATCTATAGATAACAGATTGAGGTGTGTGTTCTGGGTCATGTGAGGTTAGTTGTGTATGAGCTTTATTTAAAAGACTAGAAAAGTCAGATGTGTACAGCTCTTCATCACAAGTTAATCTTCATCACTCGTGAAATCATCACATGATCTCACCCTCACGTCAGACAACAACAGCCACCCTGACTACTCGAGTTTAACCATTAGTTAGCAAGATACAGGTTTCCCAGTGTCAGCATTTGTTACAAGAACTATAATTAAAAACCTGCTGTCTGCGTTTGCAAAAGACCAATTTGGTGCTTTTGAAATGTTTCCAGGAAACATGTTTTCATTATCATCTGAAAGAAATACAAATGTTTCTGTCGAAGAGACAAAAAGAGGTTTTACTCACAATTAATGACTGTAATACATTTCTTTGAACTCAATAATAGATGTCTTTGGTTATAAATGATTCATATTAAACCTCTGTAGAAATACACACTTCTACAGAACCTTCAATGTATCAGGGCTTGTAAAGGGCTAAATATATATTATATTTTTATATGTATATGTGTTTTTATATTAATAATGCATAATATGTACTTCCAGCATAATATTCTATCCTTCTACAAGTATGTATGGGCACACATTTGTATTAAAAATAATAATAAAATATAACAAATATTAAAATGAAGAAAGATATACATTTGCATTATTGCTTTATAATGTGCTTTTATATGTCCCAATTTACAAAAATACATTTCTGCTCTTGCAGCTTATAATATATATAATTATTCTGCATCACAAAACACACAGGAGACCATACAGTGAAACGAATGCGTCAGCTGTATTTAACAGTAAATAATAATAAAAGCAATTATTATAACACATTATCACATTTACTGTTATCATCTCCACTCATCTCAAAGTACAGCACATATACTGGCATACAGTTGATATGTAAGTATTGTTTTAAGAGACTCCAGCATCTAAAGTTTTATTCATAGTTGATCATTTACATCCACACACAAGTCATATGGGGAATGTAGTCTCTCCAATTCATCTAAAACAGACAGAAAAGCTGCAAAATGTAGTTTTACCAAAGTTTAGTCTCTCTCTCTCTCTCTCTCTCATATATGTGTGTGTGTGTGTTTTATATTGTATGTATCAGTTAAAGAAATATTTCAGATGGTTTCTTGTGTGGAACACAAATGGGAAATTTTAAGAAATGTACCAGTTTCTCTTTTCTGCAAGTGCAAAAGGATTTAAAGCTTTCAGGGTTTTAAAAGGCACCATGAACAGATGATGAAAGTGTTTTTTACTGATGGTCTCAAGAGCTTTATTGTAAAACCCAAATCAATGAAAAGATCTGACTAATAAGATCAATTCTTTTACAGACTGGACATTGTTTCCCTCATGGACACACAGAGAAAAACTGAAAAGTTTTCCTTTTAAAATAATTCCTTTATACTTTTAAATAGTTTGAGCGTAACTCCACAGTCTTGCTTCAGTGCTGTACAGTAGAGAACCGTGTTGATAATGTTGAAAATCTAATGTTGAAAATTACTGTACAAAGACAAGCAACACAGAAACCTCCAGCCTTAGTTCTTTAGTTGCTGTACCTCACGGATGCTAAGTGAGTTCACTCACAAACCCAAAGCTGTAACCGTAAACCTTTATTGTAACCATAAATCATTATTGCAGAGGAGTCACACAATAACTATACTGTGCAAACTATGACAATAACTAGCAGCAGGTAGTGGCGTTTGCATCATTATATTATTTATTTACAGTTACATCATGTCTCTTAATGTTTATGCTACATGTCTTTGTAGTACAATAAGCATTGACGCACAAGCATTCATACAGTTTTTACATGTTACTTCTAACAGGTGTCATGTTTATTATTTTTTTCCTTAATCCATTATTTGAAACTCTGCAGGTGTTAAGATAGCTTTGGCATGTAGCTGTAACTTTCGCCCAAGTAGGTGGGATGTGTAATTAGTTCTGTCATTTCCACCAGTTGGACCGATTCAGACCAATTGCAGACTTGCTGCATGCATGAGAGGTGAGAATTATTGCAGAATAATCGTCCAATCACAGCCCTTCACTGCACTGATCTTCTGCATACGACCACACAGTTTAGTCACCTGACCCTCTCATTCAGCCTGCAGAGTTATGAAATGCCAACCATCATTTTTTGAATGTAGACTATAAAAGAGCACTGCAGGCAAATTATATATCTCTAATACATACCTTTAATTTTAAATATGGATATGTTCTTAAAATGCATTGTTCATTTATTTCCAGTAAAAGTGACAGAAAACCAGTCTGTGGTGGTGTGCTGGTTTCCCAGTTTGGACAGGAGTTTGAGGGGCTTTAAACACTTGTCAGCTGGTCAGCTTGAAACACCAACCAGCTTGTAAAAAAACAGCTTCACCATTCTGGAGACACGCTAGACAAGCTAAAACCAGCTAAAACCAGCAAACCATGAAACTTGAACTGGTCTAAGATGATCTCTTCAGTATAGTTATGAAATAAACACATTGTTCAGCACAGGTCAATTCAGAGATGGATTATGGGTAATCCTAACTGAGATACAATGTATACCAGCAAATCCCCCTCGACTGAACCCAGGGGCTCAATGCGAGTCACACAGACACAAGGAGGCTGTATTTCTCCCTCTCTCGCTCTGATGGGAGCAAAGCGCCAGTGATTTAGGACATTTTGACCAGTTCGGCGAAGTACAAAGTGTACTGTGGCTTTGAGATCAACTTCAGTCCACCAACACATAAATAAGTGAAAGGCCAACACGAGAGATGAGTCCTCAGGCTACTTCAAAGAGAGGAGAAAATGGAGAGATGAAAAAGAGAGAGAGACCTGGAGCTTGCCAGACGTGTTCTGATATGCCATCCACACACTGACCCTGAAGCTTATGAGAGACTGGAACACGCATTCTGATGCACACGGCGCATTAGCATGCAGACGATGCGAGTGAGCATGCAAGAAACTGATACATATTCATCAAAGCGCTTTCTTCTGTCCGTTCATCCACATGATAGCAGCTGGATGACCTTTTGCTCCCATGACACACAGTACCCAGAGCGGGTCACATGACTTCCTGTTTATAGCACAGGGGACGCCAGGGCAGATGAACAGAATATAAAGACAGAAATAACTGTGATATTTTGACTCGCATAGCCTGACACCAGCTGAAGTAAAAACATGGTTTTGTGAGAATCCATGACTGCATTAGCGTTGAAACGGGCCGGTCGGGTTCTGTCGTGTAGGACCCAGGTGCTCATATAACTGGCTGGACTGGTGTTTGCTGAGGAAAATGATTTCCACTGGGGTTCTCAACAAACAGACATCATTATTAGTTTCTCACTCCAATGTTGCCCAATAAATTCACTCATATCACCCCACACCCTCACTGTCATTCTCAAAACTCAGCAGATGTTTGTCAGGAATACTGTAAGAAATTACAACATTCCCAAAGCAATTTTCCCAAAGAAAAAAGAAGGAAAGCATTATTTCAAACTTGTGAAGTTTGTTTCACATCTGCCAAGCTTTAAGATTATTTTATATTGTGGCTTTTGCTTAAGAAAATGTTAAATTCTCCTTCATTTTTAAAATTATAAAAGCTTAATAAATATATAAACGATTAATAAATAATAAAAGTTTCTGATAAAAAAGCTAAAAGCTTCTGCTAAATGAATAAATGTAATATTTGTGTTTATGTTGGTTTGACCTTTTTCAACAGAACTGTTTACTTCATGCTTAATGATTTGGTGACATCAGAAATAATTGGGACACTAGTGGTTAAAATATCTGATATTATGGATCAACATGGGTCCTGCGTGACATCACTTCCTGTTGGCAACAAAATCCATCCTGTCACATGGCAACAAAATGGATTCCTGCATGGTGAGTGTATCAGAATCACACTGACTAGTGGACTTTTATCATCAATCCTTTTTTGTTTTAGCTTTTTAATTAGACTTGTTTTTGCTACAATTTCAAGACTTAAAGGTTATTGAAGGTTGTTGTATTGCACTATACAGACTGAGTGTAGAGAGTCAGGGTGTGTCTAACACTTTTTAAAGGTATTTTTAAGGTACGCTGAGTGACCCAACAGGGGTAAACTACAGAGAATAGATGTGTCGATATGCTTTTGAATAACAGAACGTATCAAGCCAAAATCACTATTTTAAGGGAAATAAAGAAAATGTCTTTAAATGTCCCTACTTTTCATTCTAGATTCATTTTAACATGTTTGATAATAGTTTGCCAAAAATATCTTGTAGTTTGTGAAACATTAAGTTTGTGAGTGTTTGTTTTTGTGGAAAAAACAGTAATATCAGACTGTGTTCTCAGCCGATAATCAGGTGATTATTTGTTTTTTACTTCTTTATATCCTTTATATCCTGTCCTGTGTTCTCATTACAGATTTTTTTGTATGCACACAGTAAAATAACTATAATGCCAATTCAGGCCTAAATTGGTTCCCCACTTGAATGTGAAATTCAATTAGAAAATGTTCCAGCGATTTGCCAATTGAGTTTATTCTCCGTGCCTAAAAAAGACACTGGTGGAGAGTTGTGTGCAGTCCCAGCGTATCCATAAAGTGGCATTTTTAGAGGATAATTCTGAGGCATTAGTCCAGGTAAACGTGCAGGGAGAACCGGAGAGAACTGGCTGATTGTTTCAGTCCTGCTGTGAAAATCTCTCCATGTCTCTTTACCCTTAATGAGAATCAGGGCGGCCCTGGGGGGCATCGCACTCAGAGCCAGCATCAAACTCATCTGCGCTCTCAGACACACACACACACACACACTGTATATGTTCTCATCTTAACAAGAGATGTGCTCAAACTCTGATTGGGTGATTATGAGGGAGGAGAGTGTTGTAAAAAACATTCTTTGTTTCTGGAGTCGTTAGAATTCAGTGAAATGCAAAAAAA
>JBAJNP010003879.1:0-36731 GCA_036877545.1 Yasuhikotakia modesta
GAGAGAGAGTGTGTGTGTGTGTGTGCATGCGTGTGAAAGAGAGAGAGGGAGAGAGAGAGTGTGTGTGTGTGAGTGAGAGAGAGATAATCATGGGAACACTTCATATTCTTCATATTAATCCAGTTTAGCAATAATTAAAGTGATCAGATTTATTCTTTTATCTCTCTGGAATATGATCATTAAATCCAAATCAGTTTAATTGTCCGGCATCTGACACACTGTATCTGTCAATGCTGAGATTAAAACATTCCAGTGAAGCTAACGGTGTCATTAAACGCATTCATATCTCACTATAAACAATAACGCCAACCAAACCCATGCGCTGTTCTTTACCATACAAATCTGTATTCTATTCATATTTTCTGTTGATATAAATGACCACATAAACATGCATTAGATGTGTGATGTCACGTTCGATTAGCTTCGGCCACAGAGATAAGAACAGCCTGTATAATATCATTTGACTTCATATTTCCCTTGAAAATGTTCCTTTGGTGAAATTGTTTGGGTTTGGAAATTATCAGCAAGTCACTGACCCAAGAATTTCTTACAAACAGCCAATAGCGTCTTCAAAAAACACAAACTGCAACCAAACTAGTGCAGCTGAACACCACAGACTGCAAACAAACACCTTGTTTCATCACCAAACAACGCTGTGTTTTCACACCTGTAGCTTTGCTGTTAGTTTCTGTTCACGTTACACCGGACCGTCGGTTACAGACGAGTCTGTATGTTCAGTCTGGTGGTTACAGAAGCTCAGAACAGAACGTTTCTCACACGGCCAGAACCTGAGAGGAAATCCTGCCTCGGAGGAGCGCGAGGCAAGGGTCACGTGTGGGAGGGAAACTCTCGGATAGAGGACAAAAGCACGGAAGAGGAATGCCGGCGACCCACAGCTTGTGTCAAAGACGCTTTTTGCTTCCTTGTGAATGCTTTCGATTTCAAACAATATTTGTCAACTGTAAACAGAAGATGATCTGACTGAATCGTCTTATTTCAGTCAACATGTTTCCTGTTTGTTTATCTGATGTCTAAAATAGGATGAAGAATTGAAACTTAGCGCAGCGCTTGTTTTGCAAACAACACAGACATACTTAACATACAAAACTTCACAGTCCACTAATCTCATTTATTGCTTACTGCAATAAGTTGTTTAAAATACCTTACAAATCACTGTTGTATTGTTGTTGGCCATTGCACAGTATATACACTAACAGTACTGCATCAAAACCCATAAATATTGATAATCTGACTGGAAAATGTTAGCTACTCCTAGGCTATAAATACATTATTCACACGTTTTAAAAAACAAAACATTATTTCAACTGTAGCATTTTAAAACATTTCACAAAATAATAACATTTTGCCATCCTGTATATGATACAGACATTTAAAAAAAGTGTTCTAATACTGTTTCTGCCAAAATCAATTTGATAACATTGAAAAAACTTTAAGAGAACGTTAGCCAACATTCTGAGAGTTAAACTAAAAACAGCCTTAAAATGCAGTGTGGAACATGAACTATTTAAAGTTAAAAGTGCAAAATAATTTCTCTGCTTACAATAACACATGCCTGGAACACACAGACAGCCAACCAATGCATGTAACAAACAGATTTAGGATTCGTCTCTGAGTCACATTTATATTCGAAACGGGTGTCAATGCGAATCAAGCGCAATGACATAACGCTCAGGAAGAGAACGAGTGCATCAGACCTGACTAAGCAGGCCGCACTTCACATTGTGCCTCATGTCTGATGAAGTATATTTGGTCGGTCTCGCCATCAGCTGTGACCAGGAAATACCAGCCGGAATATCTGTGACTCCAACTGCTGCCCATGCCAGACGGCCGCCGGATGGGGTGATGTCGTCTCTGTGAAATGTGGAGAATTTTTTGTGAGGTTTCTGTCTTCTGACGTCAGGCCACAAAGTTCTTACTGGCAACATTTTTCGTCTGAAACGTGTCATTTGAATTGTATTATTGGTTCACAGCTGTGGCTGAAAATGTAATTAAACTGCCATGTGCATCTTAAAAGTACTTCTGTTTTTTTATCTTCCTTTTCTATGAGGTCGCACGGGAAGTTTTTAAAAATACGACGTTCCCTTAAGTTCTGTTGCGCTGAAGTTACGAATAGTGTGAGAACAGACTGTGTGGATTATGTGCAGGGAGAAGATGATTTTCTGATGATTACAGTCGGTTATTTCCTGTGTTTGACATGAAGCCCTACTGTGAGGTTCCACAAAGGCTGTGATTGGCTGATATGTGTGTGTTATCAACACAGCTAATTTTAGCTGCCACCCTGCTAAGTGGTGAGGGGCTGGGGTTACTGGGGGGCTGGAGACCCACAGATTATGTGGGTCCCTAAAAGGGTCATAAGTTTGTTATGTCTCAAAAAAACCCTAATGTTTCCCCCTTAAACAAATGTGATGTTTTTTTTAGTAAAAAATTACATTACAGTAATGCAAGCGTGAAATGTGGCCTGTTTTCATTAAAAATTCACTCGACCAATATTTTGTGTCCCAGCAGTCAAAGGCCTCAAGGCCAAAGGGAGTCCATCCAAATGTTTCTGTTTGTTTTATTGCAAAACCACAGACACAATAACGACCAATATGTCACTATGAGCCGTGACGGCCCGCACAAAGAAAACTGATTTTAGAAAAGCAGCGTTTGTTTTGTTTACTTCGATGCTGTTCCAGCTTGTGATTTTTTGTTCACATCACACACACATTACAACCCAGAGCCCTTGGCAAATAGAGTTGAATGAGTTTGATTGCTAAATGGAGAGGGAATAATGGCCGAATCAATAAATATGTTTGTTTAACCACCTACAGCCCTACAAGTAAACGTCATGTTACAGATATCAGTACCGCAATCACTATAAGGGCTCCACCTGGAATAAAGGTCACACACACACACACACACACACCAACCTGGCCATATCTATTTTCGAGCCAGGACGACAAATGGAGAGTCCTACATTCTTTCCGTTCCTCACATAATAAGAGTAATTCACCTCTAGAGATTTCAGAAATGTCAACGGTAAACATTCATCTTTTAAACAGCAACACAAGCTAATGCGAGACACGTGTTGGATGCTGTTAATAAAGAAAGCATCGCCGCTGTTGCCCGGAGAGTTCTGGATACTGATTGGTCGATAGCTAAAGCGCCGCAGCCGTGCTAATATACACAATATAGTAACAGTTCTGAGGCAAAACACTTGCTTACTACTGCATACAATATATAACAGCCAAATAAGACACCATTAAAGGCCAGCCATTATACTTAGTCACAATCTTTAAGTGAAGAGTAACGCTTCATAAATGTCTAAAAAACGTCAAAAGTCACACAAGCATCTTTCCACTAACAACTAAAAAAGTGAACATTAATTTGTAAAAAATACAAAAGTAAAAAAAATTTGGTTTGATATACAACAAAATGTTCAACTAACCTTAAGCTTTAAAAAAAAAACATTCTCAAAACGTTCCCTGTTAGCCGTTTTCTTATCTTTCTTTGCGTATTTGTGCCATTGTTTTACTTTCGGCTTGCGGAGGTCTGGTTGAATTTCTTTAAAGTTAAAGGTTAAGAATCACTCAAGTCATGACAGATGTTTTCATTGGTCGACATGTCTTTGATTTGAACCTCGTGCATCAACCAATCAGCCACTTACTTGCCAAAACCAATTTTTCCTCACATTTGGGATCTGGCGAGTGTTAACCTTGGACACGTCTGAGACATCGGTCCTTTCAAACCAAACAAATGGGGTTTTCCCAGGCAGATCTTGACAATGAGAAGAAGTTTGGCATAGAAGTTTGTGTAAATGGACCGTTAGACACTTTGTTGGAGGTTTGACACACATTAAACAGAGGGATTTGAGGGGAGTTCTGTCAGCTGGCTTGTGTTTGTGACTGGAAGTCTCACTGGACGCTTTACTCCCAACAGCTGCGAGTTATTAGCCAGAGGGCCTGGACGGTCGTGCGGCTGTTTCGGTGGCACCGGCCCAAATATTCAAATGCGGGTCTGGGACACTGGCCTGTGGGGGCGCTTTGACACAGAGTTGTGTTGTGCCTGATTATATAAATATGATAGTGTGACCTTAACTCTGACAACAGAATGGAGCAGATGTTAATAATCAGGGTTGGGTTAGATTTCAGAAAGAAAAACGATTATTATACCATCGCAAAGGGATATGTGCATATTTCATTTGACAGCTAAAATAAACCCTTATTCCATAAAACCAACATAAAACAGCCTTATCATATATTTACATATATATGATGTATATATCTATTATATAAGAGCCATGACTTAATGAATCTTTGTGTTAATTCATATATATACAACCTTATTCATATTGCCTAATATATACATTAGGCTATATGAATTAGGCTTTATATATATATACTGTACATATATTAGGCTATATGAATTAGGCTGTATATATATGTATATATATATATATATATATATATATATATATGAATTACCACAAAGATTCATTACATATATAACAGATGTTTACATCATGTGCCCTATATAATCTATAGTGTATTCTTACATGGCTGGAATTCTGTACTGTCCAGTCAGCGTCCAGGAACTGAACAATGCAACATTACTGCATTACGGATGTTCGTTCGTTACAGACACTGCCAGCGAGTTCCTCTCAAACTCAACAAAGCCTGTCCGATACTCCCACACGGATGCTTCAGTACATCATAACAGCTTTTCAGCTTGACTCCATGTCACAGCCGCCGAATGCTTTCTTGTAACACATCGGACAGATGATGTTTCTAGAGAAAACATTAACGCTCTCCTCAGCAAACGATATTGAGGAACGTGAGGAATGCGATGTTGATATCGCAGCAAATCTCTCTTCCTCCAACTCCTTGCTAAATATAACATTTTTCTTTGTCGACTTGTTGACACACACAACAAATAAACATAATTGTGCTGGGAGCTTTGCAGTGAGCTAAAAATAGCCAAATTACCCAGATACCTCCGGATCAGAACCGTGGGTCACTTCAGTGTGGGCATTAACCAATTAAACATTTTGATCCAAAACATTAAATCAGAACTTCTGAGTGAAAATAGACTTGAATCTACAAACAGCTGTTTTATTTGACACAAATAAAAAAAAATTAGCCACACAAATCAATCTGTTACACGATCAAATACACGACACTGTCTAATTTCCGTTCACCGTGTTTTTGCTCTTTGAATGTATGAAAAGCTATGAAAAGGTTTTGAATGACAGCTGAATAACATCTAGGTACACAATGTCCTTCCGTCCTGTTTTTGTGTCTGTGAAAATAGATTTTCTTCTGCGATTCGCTGAAAGACGAGGCAAGAATATATTAAGCATCCTGTCATCATTATGTGCAGACGTTACTGTACTGCTTACTGTACGTTGCTGTGTTAGTCATAGCATTAGCGTATTAGCTTTAACTGTGTGACTCATTAATATACTTTTATTCTGACACGATGGGCAAGTTTAAAAACATATTCTGTCTTAGTTAACAATGTAAGTTTAGGAACAGCCAAAACAAGACACAGCTCCGCCTACAAACCAATAATAATGACCTTAATGGGTCCACAACACCCTTTTATAAAAGTCTCCCAACGACGACTAAATACAGAATATATGTTGACCACAACAGAGTATAAGTGCACAGACCAGCTTTTAAAAATACAGCCCACTGCAGGGACAGGTGGCATGTGGTTTTAAACCAAAAAAAACCTTTGAAAACCAACAGCTGGGCATAAAGTCTGTTGCTATGAGAAAAATTACTATTATATCATAAAGAGAATGCATGCACAGTATCTATCCATCTCTCTATCTATCCCTCTATCTATCCATCCATCCATCCATCCATCTAACAAAACAATGCTGTATAATTCTCTGTAGTGGTTTTGACTGGCTTTCATCACTTCCTCTGGTTGGTTAACGTCAATGCGAGTTTGACTTTGTTTCTCATAAAACATGTTTGGCTATCTTTACATCTATACAGTATGTCCCTGATCTCAAGAGCTAAATGCTATATAACCGAGAGCTTTAAGCAAATATAGACTAGCTTATGAGAGAGAGAGAGAGAGAGAGAGAGAGAGACAGAGAAAGACATGGGTTTGCCAAATCCCTCTGACTTAAGCAATGTTGTAGTCTTTATGTAAACCATGCATTGGTTTACATAACAGCTCTTACCTGTTGACTAACTAACCAGCTGAAACTGGTAGCTGTGTGCGTCACAATATAATATTGTGATAGACAGTCGGAGACTTTCTAAGTTAAACAAATCGTAGCTAGGTTATGACATCAACCAACCAATCAGAAGCCATGCCTGCATCACACAAGCAGTAAACGCTGATTCTAGCACCTATACAACTTTTACTTCACCATAGTGGTTCTTTGATAGCTAGATGGTTAGCAAATGCTAACTTCGGTATCAAAATGCAATCAAATGAATTTACTTCTCTCTCGTGAAAGTGGTGGGAAGTGTACAACAACAGACACAAAAATAGCAAACATAGTCATCATTCTTCCATGATGGAGAGTCCTACTGTTTCTGAATAAAGCCCCTGTCAGTGGCTAGCCCCCACCTCCAAACAAAACTGTTGCGCAATAGGGCCTCATTTGTCCCACGTCGTCAGCATTTTAAGTAGGTTAATCGTGCGGGGGTACGCCGGCCCACCCCCTCCTGCCCACAAGAAACACGCCCACCAAGACCATCTCTGTTCAGCTTTTGTCGTCCCTCCACTTCTAATAAAAATGTTTTAAACTGCTAATGTGGTTGAGATCATCACACAGCTGTGAAACCACACGAGATAGTTCCTCTATTCACACGCGAAATACGTGTCTGCGCGCCCGCGAGCGTTTCCACCCCGGATGCGTCGGACCCTCCGTGAAACGCTCTGTGGGTGTTGTAGGTCTCATTTCGAAAGCAAAAATCAAAGCATTGTTGAAGACAATATTTGAGGTTCCCTCAAAGTTGTGTTTTCTATAAACATCAGTACCACTAGTCTCATAATTAGGTTTGTTAAAAGTTTGTGCAAGTGCTAAAGCAACAACTTTAAATACAAAAATAAATGCACCACCTCGTGACACTGGAACGTGGATTGTTATATACGTGCCTTGTTGACGACGAGACTTGACGGGCGATAAACCGGGCGACAACACTGACCTCATCCCCGTTTCCAGTTACAGCCCTCCAGGAGAGCTCAGGTAACTTTGCTAATCCAGGGCGTGTCATACAAACCTGCCATTGAGCGACACAAAGCCAGCCAGGCAGATGGCTGCCATCCATATTCCAAACAATACAGAACATCTGTCTTTCAGCTCCCAGTTCTGCGTGACAAAGGGGAACGACCCGACCCGGTTGGGAGGAAGACGCCTTAGCGAACAGTTTTATGATCGTTCTTGTATTAATATTCTGATACCCTACTGACAGACAGACTTTCACCTGCGGCCCGTAACCGGGGGGCAGAAATGAGGCATTCACCTGGGCGTAAGGTTACACCTTTCCTGGACATTCTCAGGCAGTTAAACGCTTCCCTTCTGGATAGTTTTGCAACTTCCTGACGTTGAAAAGGTGCTGACAGTGTGATGACAACAGATTTTTTGTGCTGGTGTCATATTGAGAGTTGGGCTTGCCTGTCGGCACAGCTTATAAGGGGAGTGTGCTTTGTATGAGCATACAAAACATTACTCAAGCATGAGGACACATGCCAAGGGACACAAGGGGTGAGGGGCGTTTGGCGTTCCCACAAAAGCGTGGATCATTTTAACATTTTTCAGCATTGCTTGAATGCATGATTCAAGCTTTTAACATTATTGTAACATTGGCTGGGAATGACGTTTACAGCAATAACGTTTCGACAATAAGTAACGTTACACGCACGAAACGTTACATACGCGCTTCCCACGAACTTCTTCCGTTCGCAACAAACAAGTTCATCATCTGTTAACCTGTCTGGTAAATACCCCGCGGGGCACGAACCGTGAACCGCACACCAGCAGATCAGAAGCGGTTCTCACCTTCCAAGTTCCTCCCCGATGTCGTAAAAGTCCTCCACTTTCTGTTGCGTGAACGCAGCCATTCCCGATGTCCTCATTGATGATGCTCGCGTCGCGGTGAACGGCAGACGGCGTCCGTCAAACGTGAACCGCGCAGGAACGGGTGGCTCTGCGTTTTGAAGATCAGCTCTGAAACGAGTCACAGACGATCACAACTTTAGCACATGTCCCAGCACGCCGCCCTGCATTGCTTCGCTTCCGCAAAGGTGTTTTTGGTCGGATGGCATCTTCCTTTTTCGCTCAGGCTTAATGGGAAATTCAACCAGACGCCAATTATTGGTTTTTACCCACGATGCAATGGGACAACGTGACATAACGTCGTCTGGAGTGGAGCGCAAACCAAAGTTGCATTATCATCTATAGTGAATAAATGACTTAGTTTGTAGAAAACAAGGGTTTTGTGTCTCTGGGATTATAAAATGAAATTTTCCAGGTGAGACATGAACAACTACCTGGTTAACTTTACCCACCTGAATAAAATCTCATGAAATAACTAGTATTGCTTTACTGTAACTACTTTAAACAGAAGTATGATGGGAATGTTATAATACACATTTACATTACAGGCGCCACGTGGTCTATATTTAATAGGTTAAATTAATATGACGATAATATTTATGTATCTGTTATATTACATCAGTACTGTATGATGTGCGTGAGAAGCGTTCCGTGATCGTTTACTATGCAAATGCTGTTTAAACAACTTTCGCAAAAATGAACGGCAAACGATAATTTACTTATTTTGAGACGCGTCTTACCTGTCGCGAGCAGCAACGCTTATATCGATGTGTTCCGCTG
Source organism: Yasuhikotakia modesta (assembly GCA_036877545.1). NCBI lineage: Eukaryota > Metazoa > Chordata > Actinopteri > Cypriniformes > Botiidae > Yasuhikotakia > Yasuhikotakia modesta. The sequence continues at coordinate 8,864 of JBAJNP010003879.1, forward strand.
GAGGTGTCGCATGGTTCAGGGTTCGAGTCCGTCTGCCGCGAACGGTCCGCTCGCGCGGGTACAGCTGCTGGGTCGGGGACTCGCGCACGCGCTCAGGTTGTCAGTCACGCGCTCGCTCGCGCGCCACCTGTTGAACGCGGCCGTGACGTTTGATTCGCGAATCGTTCATTCGAGTCGATTCGCTTCAATGGCCGCGTCGAATGAGCTTCATTTTCAATATTTACCGATTTTAATGATTTTATTGTTTGATTAAAATAATATAAATAATCGTTATTGTCAATTTCCAGCTTAATATAAATAGTATAATATAAATAGTTTAATTTTTGTGTGACGTTTCAGTTGCATTATCGCCCCCTTATGGACACAGTGCGTAACAAACAGCTGAAACCCATAATAAACGTGCAGCTTTTGATAAATGAAATATATATAAAATACATTTACATTTATGCATTTAGCATAAATACATATATAATAAAACGTTAAAATGCTTTATAAACAGACACTGTGAAATTAAATAACATTATTAGCATTATTACACAACTACAGCGGTTTTCAGTGCAACTTCTGTCACTATGTGGCTTAGAAACGTCATTAAAATCATACATTTGTTGTGTCTTAAAGTTTGATCACAAACCCATTTCATTTGTTTTTAGCATTACATCGCTGAAATGTTAAAGTTAAAACATTCAGGGGGAAACTCACTAAAATCATTTAAATGATTTTCCTATGACTTATATATTACAGAATAGTTTTACAGATATCTAGTCAGAATACATGAATATGAAGCAATTTAAAAATGATAACAAAAAATAAGAATTTGCTTATTTTTTGTATAAGTAAGTGGACTTTTAAAACACAATCTTTAGTTTTGACGCCCCCTGTCGTTTGGAGGGTGTGCGTGCGTTCATCTTGCGTGTTGTGACGTAGTATTATCCCAGTTTTAAGTCCTTAAAAACTTTCCTTTTGTTCATAAACAAACAGATTCATGCAATAAAGTAACACAATAAAGTTCCAGAAAACTTATTTGTATGCCATAATGATTTATTATGAATTGTATAATCATGCAAAAGTAAAAAAGAGAAAATATGTGATGAAAGATGCTTCAGTAACATTCAAAGGCATTTAAAATTTGTGCATGTATAACATTATAACATTCTGTGTGACGCTTCGCATTAACCAACAGCAACAAAGGCGGCTTGAAATCATAGCTTATTCTGTGCTATAATACACATACATTAAAATAATCAACACATGGACATTATGAAAGATGAAATATGCTGAAAACAATGACTGGAGTTATAACTCAAATTTATCCTTTGTCCAAATCTTGTTTCAAAGAGAACCTATCTAGTTAACCAGAAATCTGAATTTAAAATGCAAAAATGTTTATGAGAGACCAGCTCTCGCAAACCAGTTTAAAATCAAATCCTTTTTTTAAGAGTCGTTTTAGCAAGTGTCAAAATGTATAATGGACAATTTACTACCATAATGCTGAGAGTTACGCAGGTAAAAACCAGCTAAATACTGTATGTGCATGAACAGGTGATTACAAACAAACAAAAAAGACATTTAAAGATAAGGCGTGCCAAGCATATAACAACAGATGTAACAACAAATGTCAATGAAATGATACAAGATGATATGAATATGAGTATTGGAAAGAAGATGAAGTGAAAAAAGTGCAATTAATGCAAAACCCAAAATAATGTTCCCTCATCAAACAGGCCTTTAGGAGAATTACTGCCTTAATTTTAAGTGAATTACAGACATAAGTTCGGCCCCCTTAACCAAAAAACCAGGAGTTAATTTTGCACACATAAAAATGCAAAACATTTTCCACATTCAAATATTTATTTTAAGCAGCAAGTTTCTGGTGCCTGTTGTGTGTATTAAAATACTGACCATCGAAAAAACAGCGATTTAAAGAACTGAAATTAAGCATTAAACCTGTAACACAAACTGAATTAAAACAATAAAAAGTACCGATTTGAAAAAAAAAACCTGCCGAAATCTAAACAGACAAAAAACATAAAAACAGAAGCTTGTGAAACCTGTTGGAATGTCTTTTTAAATTTGTGTCCAAGGCTAACAGGAACTTTTAAATGAGTCAAACTGCTTCAACTGCTTGTCTTGTGAAATGTTTGTAACTGTCCTGCAACGCTTGACAAGTTTAGCCTGGATTTCCCCCAGCACAATTTACACAAGTGCATTTTGCCATTTCCTGATTGAAGAATTTGCGTGTAAACATGCCAAATGAACCGATTTAAATACAAGTACCAAATGTATGGGCAGAGAAACAGCCTTGTGATTCTGAAATACATGTACAAGTTTCGAATTATTCTATTAAAAAGACAAAGTGATGATACATGACTTACCAAGAGTATGTAAACAAATAATAAGAACTTTTAATAAGTGCGATTTTTTTTAAAGAAAAAAATGCTGGTGTCCAGGATTATATATCCCCAAGTTGTGTCCAGCATAAGTATGTCCGAACTTAAACTCCTGTCCGATTCACATCAGCAAACTCATTACCGGCTCAATGAGAAGCACTTTAGTTACTGTAATACTGCGTTTGGTCAAGATGTGTAAATGTATGGAATATTGATAAAGCAATTCAAAACAATGAAATATCAAAATATGTATTGATTGATAAACAATATTGTGTTTAAATATTGTCGTTAGGTCACTGAAAGTTGTATTTTGAAAGAGTCTCGTCCCCTCATACACAAAACATATGATTTTGTATATAGAATATACAACACAAACTGGAAAGATTAAGCCACTTTCTGATTGGCTAATCAGTTGTGCAAGTCTGGTCCCTTATTGGCTGTGGTTTAGCTGTCCTCCTCGTCATCGCTGCTGAGCGTGCGGCCGTCCAGCGTGGTGTCTCTCTCCCGCAAGAAGGTCTGGCGGATGGCCTCCAGCTCAGTGAGCTCCAGGCGAACTTTCTCCAGATGGAACGTGCGTCGATTCTGGATCTGTCTCAGTGGGAAGGGGTTCATATCCACAAAGGCAATGCTCATCAACTTCCTGTCCGGAAAACAACATCAATATTGTTCTGGCAACTGTCTGCTACAATGGTTTGTCTTGGGTTCATACCCTTAGATACTTTAATATCATCAAGTTCATGAAGTCCACCTCACCTTGCATCCAAGATGGTACGCGTGAAGTAGCGAAGATACTTAAAAATGGTCATGGGATCTTGAAGCTTCAGAAATTCCTCTTCTTTGTACTTGAAGAGCGCAAGGGCAAATCTAAATATTATCTGCCAAAACAAAGAGGTATCAAGACAAGTTAGCAAGCAACAACACTCATAACCTTGAAGGTAAGTACAGAATAAGTATCGCAATCCCTGGGGATCAAACCCATGATCTTTGACACCACGAGACAGCGTCCATTTAAGTTTATGCACCTTGGGACCCTCGTAAAGAAAAGCATCCCAGATCTTGAAGAGGATGTCGCTGACCACGCTGTCCACAAACACCACCAGGAACCAGTTGAAGGTGATGAGGGAGAAGTCCACCTTGTGGTGCTCAAAATGAGCGTGAAGCCTGGGTAACTTCTCAATCATTAGGTCCTTAAAAACACGTTGATCTACCTGCACCAAGAAACATCAAGTAGATCCAGTAAGAACAATGTTCTCCTGTTTCCTTTAGTCACAGAACTTATTTACCAATCACACTTTGGAGCCAGAACTAGAAACATGCCAATAATATGGTCTAAGTTAAACAGCAAACAGTATAACAGTTTGGAAAGAGATTTGTTGGCTGGTCAGCTAAACCTGAGGTAAAACACAACAGACAACAGTCACAACAGTCATGACCGATCAAAATGCGTTAACATTTATTTGGCAGGCATGACGCTATGTTTTGTCAAGAGGAACAAAAAAACAAGTAACTGTGAACGATGACAGAACAGACAAATGTTCTGTTAGCCAATGCTAGTGAGTCACAGCCAGCCAACAATGACAAAACATGTTCAAAACCTCAAAGCTAAAGTGTTTCTAGGGATTTCTCCTGACTGTGAGAAAGAAGTAATGTTTGGGACAGTACCTGTGAGCCCAGAAGTGTTTTAGTGTAATAGTCCCTGGGCATGAAGACCTCAACAATGGCAACGAGACACCAGAAAGCGTCCTCTTCGTCCAAATAGAGGAGTGTGATGGCTGCCAGTCTGAAAGAGTCCAAACTAACCTTGAAACCTAGATATACTGACATTATATATTGCATAGGATTGAATCAATCAGTATTTCACATTGCTAGAGCAACATAACCCACCCAACACCTCACAGAAGCTACACAAGAACCCCACAAATAAAATGTCAGATGGACTTGTTTGGATTACAGTACCTGTTAAGGCCTTGGCAGTATCCAATATCTGGGTTCCTCCAGGAAAAAGCCAGCAGGACGTTCCTTAGTTTCTGGATTCCCTCGGCGTCAGGAGAAGAATAATGTTTATTATTAGGGAGTGTCCGCAGGAGATCCAGTTCGATCTGCTTGCAGGCTGGGTTGGGTTTTTCGTTCGCCATGCTTAAAAGGTTCTGAAAATAATCCTTTGGCAGGCTATCTCGCATCTTCTTCACATGGAAGTTCACGCAGCAGACCCAAACCTTGGAACGGTGGATATGAGGCACGCCGCTTCGCATCAGCGCCTTCAGCTCTGGAGATCGGACCAGATCTCTGTTCATGGTGATAGACAGGTAGTTGTCCCACTTCACTCGAACTGACGTCTCTTGGTCTGTTAGGGAGAGGGACTTCAGGTCCAGCGCTCTCTTTTTAGCTTCAAGTTTTTCTTCCTCATCTTCCTCTTCGGGGACCGTCTTGAAGCCATAAATGTCGTACTCACTAATTGGGAGATAGAGAAAAAAATTGAATGCAAATGTCGTTCATGGGAACACTGTAAGGCTTTGGGAACTGTTATTAAATGTTCAACGGTTTTGAGGGATTCAATTTTTTTATCTCACCATAGTACTTTTGTTACAAGGGTGAGCAAGAACAGACGCTTAAGCGTTTGCACATGCAGAAGCAGGAAATTCCCTGGGTGATCTAAACAATGGAGTATGTCAGACTAGTTACATGTCTGAACGTGTTTTGGGGACGGTGTCTTGGGAAGAGTGGCAATATAAAGACATAAGACAAAACGGATTTAGATCTTAAGGTAACAAGGTGGAGTTTTCTGTGTTGTTGGCAAGAAACATCGGTTCCTGAGCAGGTTTTGGGAACATGTTGTGAAGTTAAAAAGGACCACGTTCTACAACATCTCTGCTTACCTGACGGCATTAGGTTTGAGGATGGGGTGGTCCTGCTGGTCAGTGCTCTCCACCTGTAGCGCGTCCTCCAGTAGGCGGGTGATGACTTCTCCGCTATGGCTCTGCTCTGATGAAGAGCACACAGGAGTCTTCACTTCCTGAAGCAGTACCAGGTACTTACTCTCTACCTGACACAGCTTGGCCTCCAAACTGGTGTACTGTGGGAGCAGAAAATTATACCTTAGCAAACAGAAACGTGCACAAATATCTTGGAGAAGGACAACAGAAGTCTTGGAAAAAGGAAAAGGAAGCGTTAACAAGCAGAAAGAATCTGCAAATGGGTCGATTTGCAATGAGGGGTTGTCACCTCTGAACTTCCTTCAGAGGGTTTTAATACACAAACACGCACTGACCTTTGCTTCTAGAGCCTTCTCCCTAGCTTCAGCATTTCTTCTTAAGACCGTCAGCTCCAGAATTTCCTTGTTCAGGAAGTTGTTTTGGGATTTGTAGCCCTGAAGACTGTCCTGCAACAATGGTGAGACTCAGAAGAACGTCTACATGTTGTTATCCAGACAATCACTGTAGTCTGTTTTGTAACATTGTTTGCACAAGCAGTTATTGAAGTACTGAAGGTCTAAATCTAAACCTTATTTTAAATATCTGCAATGGTTTCAAATGTGATGGTTTTAAACACCTACTATGTACTTTTTGGTTGAGCGTGTCATCAAAACCATAAACATCTGAGCATAAAACAGCATAAAAACTATTACAAAATGGTACTTGAGATTTTACCCAATAAGTCTTGCACAAAACCATTACCACAGTCATGTTGCACCTTAAACTTCCTTCCCTAAATTCACACACTCATATCTACAACTTGGGAAGTCCAAGCTGATGTAGGTTCTTCAACTACCTTCAGCATGTCCAGCTCCTGTTGCTCCCTAATGCCAGTAGGTGAGCTGCTTTCACTCGACTGTGCTCCCGCTCCTTCATCGCTCTGCTGGGAAAGTTTCATGATCACCTCATCCTTAGCTTGAATGGTCTCCATGAGCATCCCAAGCTGTTCATTTATCTCCCCAACTTTGATCTTCAAGCCCTTCAACTCCTTCTGAAGACTCTCCTTCTCCAAGGCCAGCCTTTCCATATGACTGCAGAGCCCCTTGATCTGGACATCACGTTCTTCCAGGGCTTTTCCCGCCTCATCCTGGTTTTGGTTGCGAGGGCTTCCCGGTGGCCCCGAGGAACGCCAGTCGCATTGGGAGCTACGTAAGGTTTGCTGGAGGAGACGAACCAGTTCCTGGTAGAGGAAGACACAATGGTGCATGAAACACAAACCTTCACAGCGATCCATCACTCACTCACGCTGCTCAAACACACATCAGCTGATCTGACCAAACAAACTCAGGTTCCTCGGTTGTCGTTGATCACTCTTTAAAGTCTGTTCAAAAGGTCAAAGGTTGTTTAAATCCACCAGAATAAGCTGAAAAAATGCAGACCAGTAGTAAACCTGCATTAAACTCTCTCTTTGATAAAAATACAACTGAATAAATATGATACTTTGGCAAATGACAACACAGTCATGACAATTTAGGGGCTTATCCAGATTTGTTGAAAACCTGTGATTTGTTATAATGTAACTCTAGACTGATCACATTCTATCTAGAAAAACTAACCTTTGCTGATCTTAAACACATCACACCTAAACACTGTACAAACAAAATTTCCCCAAATCTCCCAATATTTTTCTAAATGCTGCTCATGTGAAATTATGCAACCTGTGTGGAAATCTGCATTGATACTGGAAAACTTAGAATTCCACAAAAAGAAACATTCCAAATTTATAGCATTTTTTCCTGATGTGAATGAGCTCGCATGCATCCAAACTTAATTTCTTTTTTTAAATCAGATGTTTGACTCTGGTTTCAAAAAAAAATTAGATTTGCATTTTTTGAGTGTTTTCCCCAGGGTAATGAAACAAGTCGGATACAAGTTCGCAACAACTTTACATTTTTGCCATGGCAATGGCAGTGAATGGCAGTGAATATTGTGTTTGAAATATATATATGTTAAAAATTTCAGCACTGTTTTCATATTGTTAATGAGATGCAACAAATCACACCTTTAGTTTCCTTCAGTAATTAGTGCATGTTAATAAAAGAATTAAAAAGCGATCTGAGGTCACAAAATTCAAAACAGAAACTGGGACTTGATTGTTAAATGCAAAATTATTAACTGTTAAGATGTTTATGGTCAGAACTATAGCAGCTTAAGGAATCGTTTTTTATCTGCACACAAACAGCACAAAAACAATACCCATTTTGTGGTGGTCTTTGTGGGTCTTGCTTTAGATCTGACGACACCTTTACAGAAAAGCACACAAAGCAGCACAGCAATGAAATGTGTACTTGAACCGTCAGGAATTTACCGTATCAAAGCTTAATGTTATTTTAGATATGGTATTTAACTTTAAGAAAAGTCATAGGCTTGCAGCTACAGAAGCACACGCTGTGGCAACATTCACATGCAAACTTAATGAATGTCCTGGAAGGGAAATCCCGGTTCTTAAGCATGTGCCAGGAATGGGGAAGTATCAGAAAACAGCTGTGACAAAAGCTGCACACAAAATCTGTAGGGCAGCTGTTGCCGTGTACAGTAGGTCACAACTTGTACAGGGAGGAAGAACGTAACCAGAAATCGGTACTCGCTCCCAAGCTGCCAAACCACAAACAAATATTTCTGTTAACACTATACTTTGGAATAAAGAAATTTATAGCCAAAACTGTACCAGGAAAAATTAAAATAAGTTGCCAGCACAGGGTCCAGAACAACAATACTGCACATTTACTGATTTAGGAATTCATTCACATATTTGTTCGTTCACGTATTCGTTCGTTCACATATTTTTTCGTTTCTGACCTTCTGACTGGTCAGTTCCTCCCTCAGCCGGTTCTCCTGCTCCTGTAATTGGCCAATCTCCTCCTGCTGGCTCTGAATGCGAAGCTGCAGTTCCGAGGTCTTGGTTCCGTTGCATTCCACCGGCGAGCTCTCGGTGCTCCGACTGGCTTTCCCAGATCCCACGTGAAAGGGGCGCTTCATTCGCGAGGGGTTGCGGAAATCAAATGTGAATGCTGAGCCAATGGAGTCTGTTGGCAGTTACAGAGACGCGTTAAAAAGACACAATAAAATCTGTGTTCATGTAAATCTAAGAGTATTGACAGGCTGGCACTAAACTGTACCTTAAGGTTCGACACAATAATGCAATAAGCCATTGAATGGTCGCTTTAAACCTTATTGCCCAAACCTACACCAACCGACATGACCGTATGTCAGTCATCTGACTTATATTTCTGTCACACTGTCTTGAGTAATCCCGCCCACAGCGCAATCTCATTGGTTGAAAAATTGCACTCGATTGCACTACAACCTGACGCAATGTTCCGACTAGCTTTGTTACTTGCGAAAACCCGGCAATGAATTTGTCATCTCACTCCCGGTCATGACTGTATTAACAAACCCACACAGGAAACAAGTTTCTGAGTCTAAAAACACGACCTTACCATCGGTCTCAACACTCAATTTAAACCATAAGACAAATGAAGACCTCACATCTGTTAATATGCGAAGGGCTTTCCCGCCGCTGGCTGTCAGGGGGTTTGTGGTCCGGGGGGTCTTTTAATGGAGGTTCCACCAGCTCCCACTCGTCACTGCTGGCTGTGTAAAACACGCTGCGTCTGTTTTCACCTCCTCGACCGGCTCGCAGGTGAGACATGCTGTGTCTGAAGGAGGGAGGAGGACAACAATGTAAACAAACGAGGGAGCGAAGTTCAGAACTTTATATCGTGATGTATTCAGGTTATACAGGTTTATATTGCTGTGGTAACTTATTATGTATAAGGAACATGTCAAGACGTCTATTAAGAATAATAATGTGAAGACATCAGTTTTAACTCTCGGCCTTCAGGCGGTTACACATCAATTCTGCCCCCACTACAAATAATCATTCAAACATCTATTCATATAGTGTTAGATTAGTCCTGCTCTCAACATGTGTTGTATTCCTCTTAAAGGTTATTTATTGTCTTGGTTTAATCTCATCAGGTGTCTACATTTTCTATTCCCAGCCTCCTGGAACTAAACTTAGAGCTGTTGCAACATTTCCAGCCAGTTTGGTTTGTTTGTCTGTGGTAAAATCTAGACCTCAGCCCTTTGGCTGCCTGTAGAGTTACGTCATCCCAACAGATGTGTCCAAAGTCCAGAACTCTGGAGAGTTCTGGAGACATGTTCTCAACAGCCAGCGTTGGAAAAGCTAACATCTTTGATATTCAATTGTGCAACTAAACACACATTTATATTAATTATACAGACATTTACATAAATTGAATCTGCAGTGTTCTAGTTTAGAATTGCAGAAGGATATTAAAATGATCATTTGTCTCTGGTGTAATTACACCTCTTATAACATGACTCTAAAACATGTTCCACTTTTTTTTTTAAGTTAACTGGCAACCACAAACAGCCCACAGTTAGACTGATAAACAACAGAACTTGGTGGAAGATAATTATAACTATGTGTGAATGCCACCTATTAAATTATTCTTAATAGGAGACGTTATAGGTGAGAATATTTAGTGTATTTACCACAGTGCTCTTGGTTTATAAAAGCAAAAAAAGCCATTTAAGGTCGTGCACATGGTAAAATCGCCACATGACCAGTTTACCTGAGCTCAGAGCCCCAAAGTCTTAGGGAGTTGAGGGCTGCTGTGGGTGGAGCTACAGGGCCGCGTGCTGATTGGACACCAACGAGCCCATCGCCATCCATCTCCATGGCGAAATCACTTCGAACGCTTTCCATACTCTCGCTGGGTTTCTCAAATAACGCCATTTCTAAAACACAGAGCGGACACAGATTACGTCACTGCCATTGTGTCTGAATGACCTGAATTATGACAAATTCATACATAGAAGTTGCTAGAAATTCCAGTGTCTGTCTCTAATAAAGTCACTGACTGGTATTTATAAATGGTTTTACTTTAGCTTGACAATAGGCTAAGAATGTTGCTTGCATTTAAAATGGCAACGCATATGCAAACAATTGCCGTTACAATTACAACAACGTCCATCGACATTAAATGACTAAAACACATTGTGATCCACAAGGCCGTTTGTTTATGCAAACCGAGAACGCCAAACTGACTTGCAAACTGACAGCAAGGAGGAACCAGGCGAGCATTTTTGTTTTGCTTCTGCCTTTTTCGCTGCTAAAATAATGCGACACGCTGCAGCCGTTCTCAAAGCAGAAACCGCCGAACTGGCTGTGGATCTGAGAAACAATTACGAACCCTTTATAAAAATAAATCAAGAAAACTGTCTCATCAACTATCGGGTGTCTGTGCTAAAATCTGTGAACTTTCATTTAAAAAAAAAAACTAACTTTAAATTAACTTTAAAAGTTAATTCCTTTAAATATTTAAACACCAATGTTGGTAGTTGTGGGTGTTGTGAGTCCTAAAAAAACAATAATACACAATTATTGTGTACAAAATTGTGTAAAATAATAGTTTAAACCTTTTCTTTTGGAGTGACTCTTATTGCCCGTAAAATAAGCTTCAAACTTGTCACAAATTTGTCTGGTCTCTGTCGCTACGAAACAAATGTTTATAAGATCACAAAGTGTTCGACTGGCATTAAAACAGCATCACAAGGGGAAGCATGTGACTTTTTGACCTTTGACACCACGCCTCATATGATCAGTTTTAATTGTATGCTAATGCTAACGGCTATCAGATCATGTAGCTGAGCAGCGTCTTGTTATGACTAACAGACGGCATCAAAGCCTCCACAGACTGATTTTATCGGTCTTCCCTGTGTTGTGTTTCGGTCACAGTCGGGCGGATGAGTGTCTCGCCTCACCTGCATCTTTGGCCACGAGACCCGTATGTGGAAAACAGGGGGTTGGAGCGCACCAGCTGTCTCTGTGGCTGTGCACGTTACAAAACTCCCATCGTTTCTGCTGCAACTGCTGTAGCCAATAGTGCATCACCTGTCTGTTGGGTGCCTGCACACAGGAAGAGATAAACAGAGTGTAAAACCGAATTCAACCTTGAGAGGCTGAGAGGAACAGGGTCAGGTGTGAATGTGACCGTCTCCTTTGAGAATCATCACACTTGTTTCAGTCTCACTTCCAGTTTTTGATTCAAAGGTTTGGCTGTTGAGGTGTGAAAGTCAAACGAATTTAGAACACAGCCGATACAAAAAACAATGTTACAACAATGTTTTAAAATGTTACGCAAATCGGTACATTTCCCAAAAAAGCCCAAGTTTAATTGCATTAGGTACAAAATATCAAACCAAACAGCACTTTTTACACTTTTTTTGGTCAAATGGTCTGCTAAAAAATAGTTTGTGCTACATTTCTTTTAAATAAATACCAAAACTTTCAAATAAAATAAATTCACAATAAGAAACACAATTCACAGGGGCCGACACATGAGGAAAACATTTGCACAGTTCAACCATCAACTAGTCATTACCCACAATGCATCTGGTGGGTCCACGCCACTCATCTTAAAATCAGAGCATCCTAGGAACCGTGACAAATCTTTCTAAGTGAAAAGTTTCCCTTCCACTCATAAGGAAACAGGGAATTAACAGCAAACAGTTGCACCGAAATACCATGGAGGTCACCAAATGTTACACTCTCCCTAGACCTCTGGAAAGAACCAATATGGACCCTGAAACAAAGTAATATTACATTTGTAGAAACATTAAAACCCATAAGCTCATAAACTGATGTCTACTTGCAATATTAAACAGCATAAACTTAAATAAACAAGTCTGCCAAGTAAAGCCCAGTGTTAAGTGTTAACCTTCTACATTCACCAGTCATGAGACAAACCATCAGAAACAATGATGATCCCAGTATTGTAACCCCACAGATAACAGATCCAGTGTTTAACATATAATGTTAACGTGTCTCTATCATGCATGTGCATGATTTACTCTCTTATAAGCGGGTCAGGAAGTGTTGGACTATGGGAACCATCGCATTTATTATTCTCACTGTCTAAAGCACAAATCTAGGTCCAAATCGGCATTTACCTTCAGCAGAAACTCCTTTCCGTCAGTGCGGATCTCAAACTGCCCCTCTTCTGCCTCCACGTCGTAGCTGAAGCACGCATCCGCTATCTCTATGTACCCCAGCGGCAGGCCGTCTTGAGGAGTCTTAAAATAATATAAGTAACACTGTCTAGGGTCGTACACGAACCAGCGCGTCTTGAAGCCTCTAAGGGGGCCCTTCCCGGTCAGCTTGTTCAAGTAGCCGCACAGTTTGGCAGGCTGGTCCCTCGTGCCATCGCAATCGGTGACATCCAAAGACTTCGCCGCCAGGATCCGCGAATTCCTGCTGGGTTTGTCGGCGCTGTCATCCTCTTCGTGCATCTTCCTCCGGACTTTCTTCTCCTCTATCCGCGGACACAAAGTTTCCGTCCGCATGACGTCACATGACTTCCATTCTCGTGCCGCGGCGAGGGGGATGATGGGAAATGTAGTGTTGTGATGTAGCTGTCGTTGCAACCTCACTTTAATGTCTCATATAAGGGTTGTGCAAAAATACAGTCTTATTTGTAAATGTATTATATGCGTATATATAAATGTATATACATTTTAGCACAGTTTAATACAATGCACTACATTGCACATATTTAACATTTTGCTTTTTTGTGTTTTAGACATAATCACTGTGAGGAATTTAGTCATCTCAAATAAAATGTTTTATTATTAAAATGACAATAATGACATTATTTGAATAAGTACTTCTGTATCTGAAAGGCTTACTGACAGCCCACCCTGCGGCCACTAGGGGGCGCACCAGCGCCATAAGACTGATTCACAATCATTGCCCTGAAATCTTCAGTATTTATAAGGTGTTTGTTTTTCTTTTGTCCTGATATCCCGTTTCACACATAAACCTATTATATACCCGTGTACATAACTGCATGAACAAGGCTCCTTAATGTGGGAAGAATGTAATGTATTCAGATTGGGTGCCATTTAGATGCAATCTTTCCACAATCACAAATATTCCCAATTCCCAAAAATCACAACCTCAGATGTCAGCATGAACAGAATTTGGGSAAMTTCTGCCTCATTGCAGTTCAGCAGCTGGAGTTACCGCAACACAAATAATAGCAATAAATGAAATTATGAAAGATTGGTTCAGTTCAGAAAGTGAAAGCGACCTTTGCTTCAGGAAGTATCTCACAGATGAGATAAAATGACTTATTCATCATATATCACTTCACCTGCATTGACCCCTGGCAAAAACATACATTTAACCCATCGATAACGTAACCCAATACAAATAATACCCTACACGTAACACTATGTTTTCCACATGTCTCTGTATCTCGTATTTGCTGTTAAGCGTGTCTATAATAAGAGCTACAATAAAGGACCATTAGATTTCACTCGTAATAAGTGAAACCGTGTGTTTCCAGGCCCGTTGCCATGGCTACAGCCGTAGCAGGTCGTTTGAGATGAAACGACGATGGGAAACGCTTTGGTTTCCTGTTGCACGAAGCAGCCTTTGAGATTTTCTCAAGACGTCTTTAGTTTGACACAACTGACGCAAGTTAAATTACTGCTTTATTTAGGTTTGGAAAAAAATACAAAAAGCAGAAAATGATTTATTGTGCGCCAACAGTTTTAACCTCAATTTTAACACTGTTCATCTATATTTACAATAGCTTACTTCAAAATAAGCCTTGATGTCACTACATTGTTTTGATTGAAATGCACCATTAAATTGCATCTAGTTGCAAGTCAGTTCATGTTATAGCTTTATTGCTTCTCATGGTCGTGTCATCATATAAAGAAATGATGCACAATTCTGCACAAACGCAACAGCTGTCACTTTGACATTCTTCGCTGTCTAAACACACATCTGACCTTTTCAAATGTCAAACTGTTTGACATATATGCCTCCACATTATCTCAGATAAATGTCTCTTGTTCTTTCCACCTTAAAGCCTCTCTCTCAGGTCCAAAGGAACCTTACTGCACCCCACCACATTTAATTCACACGTTAAAGAAGTTAAGGTTCCTTAAAGGTTCTTCTTGGGCTGTATGGTTCCATAAGGAACCTTGTTGCACAACAGTTGCAGTGGAAGAAGATTCCTCAGGCTACTAAAAGGTTCTTTTAAAAACCTTTGACTGATTAACAATATTGTGATTTCCGATAAAAGTCACAGCCGTGATGTTTCACCGCACCGGCTGACCTAAAATTATCTGCAGAAAAAGTGTTGACACAGAAAAACTGAGTTCTCCTCCACAGGAGAACTGACTGACAAACTTAAGATCACACAAGAATCTATTAGTCACAAGAATAATTCCATGTTTAAACTTCAGGGAATAAGAAAGAATGTAAATTTCACGCAACCTCGCCAATGTTTACTGAAGTAAAGGTGAAAACTATAGGCGTACTCTAATTTAAAGGAAATGTCAATCCAAAAACAAAATTTGTCATCACTCCGACATCACCTCATGCCAGTATGTCTCTCCTCCATGGAACGTAAATGTTTAACACAAACGCCACGCTGTTTTATTCAACACAACGATGTGTATCAACACTGTCAGCCCCAAAAGTGACCAAAACAAGCATCGTAAAACAAGTCAATATATCTCATTCGCAATACACCAGATTCATTAGCTATTTATTAGCTTAAGCAATGACATGAATTCAGCCATCTTGTTTTTGTTTTTCTGTTTGGTGGTTTGTGCTTTGGGGTGATACCGCCACGACACGTTTCCATGTCGTTTACCACAACTGAACGAGGTAAAATACAGTAAACTATTCCCTTGAGCACCTAAATGTACGGTAATGTACAGTAATGTACAGAAATCCCACTCGGCTGTGATTAAGACACACTTCAGAGACTCTGGGTGGAAGATTTGAGGAAGACCATGATGCTGTCCTACACGTGTAGGGTGGGGGAATAGATTCGAACCTGTACAACCCAAACAGTTACAGTACACACGGTTTAACCATGATGACTCAGCCGTGATTAACTGTTACCAATAAATCTATGCAGGGTGGACACACACACATGTACTGTAGTATGTTACACATAGAGTTACATATAGAACCACAGTGTATATATTTCTATAACAGAATACACAGTCTATATATATATGTGTGTGTGTGTGTGTGTGTGTGTGTGTGTGTGTGTGTGTGTGTGTGTATTTATATGTTTAATAACCAGTGTCCAAAACAAAGCATATATGTTTGCTTGAAACGTTTAATAGTCACTAGAATATATTATTAACTTTATCCTAAACAGAGTTACTGTAATACAGTAACTATTACAGAAGTTGCACAATTTGCATTGGCATATTTGACGTGGTGGTAACCGTTTATTGAAACTACATGACTTCCTGCAAGTGTGTTTTTATGCACTATAAACACAAACGCGTGCGTGTACGTGTACGTGTGCGTGTGCGTGTGTGTGTGTGCTAAGACCACATATCTTTCCTCTGCGCTGTTCCGCTATCTTCAGGAAACTGTGATCTGAGATGTTTGTGTTTTCCTTTCTACATACGCCAGCTTGCCTAATGTCTTTTTCCAACCCTACGCGGAACATTGAGTGAAGTATATGAGATCTGTACATGTCCTCTGGTTCTTATACGTGTATGAAGTGAAAACGCAGGACAGTCTTGAGCACAATGACGCTGAAATCGCATTGCACGCATCAGCGCAAGCCAACGGGTACGTAGATGTTATTGCATGTTATTCTCTGTGGGTTATGATGAAAACTGTAATATGTATTTTTAATAATTGTATTATTGAGCACGATGGTATATGTAATATTCGCCTTTAATGTAATGTAATATTAAACCAACAAAAAATGAATTATTACATGAGGTTTGTGAAAGTTCTCAGTTTTGTTTATTTTATTAAAGAGCAATAAAACTGAAATAATACTCAACATATTAAAAATATATAATTTCATAATTCATCAATATTAATTGAGACTTTGGCGCAAAATCTGAAGGCAACTTCTTGTTTTGTTGTGCAACAACTGAGATGTGATTTGCGTTTACATTATATTACATTTATGCATTTGACACATTATTTACATGATTATTGATTTATTAATTTTATTCGTTTGTGTTCTCTGAGAATCAAACCCACACAAGTTTTTACGCAACGTTGAGCTACAGTTTTGCAGTTGATGTATTCAGAAGAAATAACTGTATGTGAAAGGTTTCATTCAATTGTACATGTTGTGTGTTTCCAGAACCTCTGTGGTACAGCACCCACTGTACCAGACCCAAAACCCAACACAACTACCTCACCAGAACACACCTGATGGACCAGAGGAGACCCAAATCCCACCGGTTCCGCTCTTGCCTGATGTTTTGCTTAAAGGTATATGACCAGATGTGATACATCACTGTGGTAATTAATTACATTTTGTATGGTTATATTGTTTGTTATGTGATCTAATCCGGCCCTGTGATGTGATGTCCGGGACCAACTTTTGCATGTTACCATAACATTTAGTGGCTGGGAAAATGTGGTGCAGTGATGAAATTCATGGAAAATTGATATGCTATCACATCACACTGTGCCAGGCCGGCTCGGCCCATCTGTGGTTAAAAAAAAGAACAATGACACCGTTAACACATTTATGACATGACCTGGAAAATATGCAAATGAGATCGTCGGTGTGCACCAAACCTTTCACTGCCGTGGTGCGCGTATTTACTGACTCTCTGTCCCTCTGGATTAATACAGGATCGGGTGAAAATGGACCAGATACCGTACGGACGAGACGCTCAGGCGGAAAACACAGACAGCAAACTGAGGGAACTGGCCCTCAAATGGTTTACGGAAACACAGGCTCCTCTTATTCTCCACAACGGCAATTTTCCAGAATGGTTCCAAGGATTTATCAGCAGAAAGTAAGAACTGCATCCTTAAATTAACCGATGACAGAAAAACTTACCTAGCCAAACTATTAGGTAACATATGTTTGTTGAGGGACGTCTGCGTTTTATTTATTAGAGGTAAAATATTTTTTTAGAAGTCATTTTGCATGCTTGTGTGTGTGTGTGTGTGTGCTGATCCAGACAGCATCTCAAGTTGTTTCAGTCAGTCAGTACAAAGTTTGGGTTTCAGTTGAAACATTTATGCTCAAACAATGGTTTGATGTGTGAAGTTATACAAGCAGTTGGATAAGATCTGTTTCATGGCGTTTCACAGGGACGCGGAAGAGAACCTGAAAGATAAGGAATTGGGCTGTTTCCTCATTCGGCTAAGTGAAAAAGCCACAGGATACATTCTGTCATATAAGTGAGTCTAAAACAATATAATGCACCTTAACACAGACTCCATAGCCTCATTAGCCTTTAGTGTAGCTTGTTATAAATGCCCTTAGCTATGATCAAATATTTGCATTTCTGTTAAGCAAAAGAGGAAACAGAATTTCAGCTTTATTTTATAGTATAATTTACTAGCTTAACTTTATTTCAACTAGTTGAGTTATTTTGAACACTGTGCCTTTCTAAGTAAATCTAATCTTTAAAACTTTAAAATCTAAAAACTTTATTTTCAGAGGGCGTGATCGGTGTCGACACTTCGTCATCAATCAGAACAAAGACGGGCGTTTTATCGTTACGGGCGACACAGAGATGCACGAGACGCTGACCAGTCTCATTGAATTTTATAAGAACAGCCCCATCGAGCCGTTTGGAGAATATCTGAGAAGCTCTTGTTTTGAGGTAAGATGTCTACACCCAGTTCCTTTCAAATGTATAAAATTATAAATAATAGTTTTTACCTTTGGCAACTTTACACTTGTTGCAAGCAACACCCTAGCAACCTCCTAAAGTGGCACTCACCTGTTCCTCACAAAATGTCTTCAGGGAAATAGATACACATGCAAATATTGCAAAGCGACACGTATAACTGCAGTAAATTGACAAAGAGCAATACAGCACGTCTTTGAATGCGACGCTGCGTCTGTGTGTTGCAGTCTTGCACGAGCGAACTGTATGATGTCATTCATGTGGAGCAGAAGGCTGTAAATGTCAAAGCTGTGAAGGAAATTTGGACCCGTGGAAAGAGTGACGAGATTCTACAGCCTCCAGCGCTGCCACCGAAGAGCAACAGAAACACACAGGTGTGAATATTTTTACCCCTATGAACATAATAAGGAACGGCTGCAATTCACCTCTTATTTCACATTGACAACCAAAATCTCATCCTGTGAAAAAGTCATACAGGTGAAAAAATGATAACAGAACTTTCATTATTGGTGAACTGTTATTAAACAAATAATAAAAAAACATATATAGCTGATCACTGTGGATTTTTTATTGTTTATTGTATTGCCAACACACTGAGGTCTTTAAACATCTGAGGTAACTTTACATCTTGATTATTATAATTTTGTTTTTTTACAGAAAGCGCCTCCAGTTCCATTTAAAGGCCTTCCTTTAAAAACCTCCTCACTGGAAGCGAGGCACAGTTCAGAAACTGTGCTTTATACTGAGGTAGACGTGCAGAGGCCCAAACAGAAAGCCAAAGCGCCCATGGAGGGCAGACACGTTTCCCTGACAGATTTTAGGGTCAACCAGGGCGGACGACCCACGGGCCCGAGGCTTCAAAAAGGCACAGGAATCATTTACTCGGAGGTCATAGTTCCAAACTGCAGAAGTCAGTCTTTGCCTCTCCTCGACGACGAGGTTGAGGAAAAACTACGTTGCCAGAGACGAAGTCAACCTCAGCTGTATTCTCACCTGCAGCGAAACCCTACAAACGGGTTGCCAGGTCTCAGCACCAGTCTGGATAAGCTATGCAACACTTCCCTCTATCAGTTAGCCGGAACGCCTGGCAACCAGCTCACCACAGGACAGAAAACGTCAAAAGTCGATGCGCGCAGGCCTGAGGCGACGTACACCAAGGTGTCTCACGAGCGCGTTTCAAATCACTTCAGCTCCGACAACACGTATGAGCAGATACCAGACCCTCGGCCTGCAGCCGCAGCCGCAGCCGTAGCGCAGGACAACCCAACACACACTAATACATACGAGATGCTGCCGGACCTGAAACCAAAGCAGTTCTGTTCCGCTCGGGGTGTTAAGGTTCGTGTTCACATTAAAATGTGTGTTAAAGAATCAGATTAAGTGACAGTAAGTTTTAATGACACGCTTTGCCTTTAACAGTCATAGGTATGAACAGAGTAAGTATTAAGAAAATTAAGATTAATTTATAGTTACATAAAGTTTGTATAGGTAAATAAAGTTTATATAGTTAAATAAAGTTCATATAGTTAAATGAAGTTATTGTAGTTCAATTAAGTTCATTTTTAGCATTTTATCTTGTTCCATTTGCAGATTTTTTTAAAATAAAATTATTTAATGTGATCAATGTATAAACAAAACATCTGCTATGTCTATATAAAATTAAATATTGTCACTGAAACTATATAACATATATTATAACATATATTTTTGTTTACTTATAAAACACAATAAAGGACTAAAATCCTTAATAATAATTACACAACAATTCCCAACAATAACCAGCTTCTTATATCTGCAGGCCGAGAAGTGGAAATGGCTTTCCCCGGAATACTGGAAAAAATAACATCTTCCTCATCATCGTCATCATTACTGGCATGAATCACAGTCATCACAAAATCACACTAACTGATAACATTAATAAAAATATGTCAAAATAATCAGGACATACAACAGTGAATTTTATTTATTTTGAAATTAAAGCTACTGAATATTAAAGCTTTAAATGTCATAAACTGTATTTATGTTTATTCAATATTTGTTAAAATATTCATTTGTGTTAAATAAATATTTATGAACCTAATAAACTTCAAAAAAAAGCATCTGTGAAAGGTGAAGTCTGACTTTTGTTCTGAAACTTGTGACCCCATGACTAACATGAAACAAATGATAACATTTCCATTTAACAACAACCAAACCATTGTAACAGATCATCAGATTTGGGCCGTGTGGATTGGCTAGACTTGAGAAGTTCTGTAAATGTTTAAAAAGGAGTGATTCACAAATGTCTGGCTGTTTTACACCCACATGTCTCACACAAAATATCACCTGCTTTGATTCATTCTCATTTATGCATGTTTTTTGTGCTTTTGCTGTTCAGGATGGAAAATTAAAGCTGCCTTTTGCAAAAAACAAAACAACAACAGTAAAGGACTGAGATACTTACATGACAAAAGCTCTGAAACACTAACACATGGGAAATAAGAGAAACCTACATCTAAGTTGCAGAATACATACAAATAATAACATATTACACTGAATACTGAGAAGAATTAGGCCAAGTATTAAAGCAGAACTACTTCTATTGGGTTAAAAAAATTGCATAACCATGAAAGTTTATCTTTGTCAACATTCATTTTGAAGTTAACCAAGTAGTGAAGCGTCGCCCTGGCAGATGGTAGTTTAGCTTTGACTGCCTCTGTTAGCAAAACCCTGCTTAGAATAAGGCTTAGAATTCATGCCAACCACTGTGTCACTAGCAGCTAACAATTAGCATCTTGCTGTGCTAACAATGTCTGAAGGGCATCATCTGGATGTTTTACACACACGATTTAAAAGAGACGAATCGGACTATTTGATAGGCTTTAAGCTTTTAGAGAAAAAGGTCTATTTATTAATTTGTTGAATTTGCTATTTGTTATCCAGTTGGTTCAGCACAGTACGTTGGCGCATAGCAACACCCTAGCAACAGACCAGAACACTACAGCATCCCCACTGAAAGCATTTGACGTTTAAATACCGTTTCTATAACCAAGAAATAATGTTAATTTAATGTCTAAAGAAAACAATATTGTGAACATTCATAGAACTTTCAAAATAACATTTTTGTTACTTGACATAAATGTTATGGAAATTTTCCTACAACCTAAAATTGTTCGCTGGAGCGTTAGCCCAGAAAACGTTAGCATATCACAAAGAAAGTTCCTCACTCAATAATGAAAGCAGGCATGAAATTCTGTATGTGATTAATGACAGACAGGAGTTTATGGCGGCCTTTCTGACTGGAGAGATGATTTGCACATTTATGCATTTCGAGAGAGAAAATGGTGTCGGACAAGATCTTCATGTTGAAGGGGACAATAAAGCTGTCAGCTGTGACTGATCCTGTTTTTGTGGGGAGCATCGATCGTAAATAACAGTCAACACACAGACATCAGAGCATCAGGCCGGTTTAAGCAAAGATGAGAGCACTAAGCCTAACCCAAAACCTAAAGCACAAATCTGATTGGTTAACAGACACGTTATTGTCTAAATGTGGCTAAATCATGTTAGCATATCACGTTTACTGGCTAAATCATGTTAGCATATTACCGCAATGGGGCAACAGAGGAATCTCACGGGAAAGGAGAAATCTCTAACGCTAACATATCACTAAACGTGGAAAATCGTTTAAACGCGTTGCGTAGAACGTAGGGACGTGTGTTGAGGGACTATCACATTTCTTTCCCTGTATAACATTATTGATCATGAGATTACAGCACTTAGTGACAAAAACATGTTATATGATCACATCCAGTAACACAGATCTATGCCTCATTTTCACCTGCCATAAAAAGCTATTCTCTTAGAAACAACAACACGGATTGAGACGCCATATTGGCGGATAAGATTAGAGGGCAGCCAAGGCCAGGGTGCGAGGGGGCCACAGTGGGCTTGTGAGAGAACTAGCAGCAGCCGATGCCGGTTTTACACCCAGCGCCCGGGAGAATAGACGCCCCGATGCCTGCGCTACAGTCAGCTGTATCAAATGGGAACAGAGGCAAATGTAAATCACCAGATGCTTCGGGGCGAGAGGCGTAATTAACAGAGGCGCACCATCAGCACTTACATCCTGCTGGAGGTTTTAATACAGTCCTCATAAAGGGAGTTAGAGGTAACCGGATAAGGAATTAACTGCACATTAGCGCAGGCGTTTTCCTCCCTAATGGCCGCGCGCCGCTGCGATATAACCTAGCGGTTGCTCACCGAACCACCCAGGCGTGTCTCGTTTAATGTCTGAGAACCGTTTTCATTATGTAAGTCCTGCAATTGGGGCGTTTGTGCTTCCTTTAAAATCCATGCTAGTTGTTTTTGCTACCTCAGTGTATCTTTAAGTACAATTAGCCATCATGACAGGTATTGGGTAATGCTAATTATGTTGCACATAGCAGATTTTTCAAGCTGAAAAATATGCATACGTCTTAATATGCATGCATACTATACACACTTTCAATAGCAACCAAAACACCCTAGCGGTGCCATAGCAATGCCCTGGCAACCAGCCACACCGGCATAGCGACGCTATGTTTGTGCTAACATTTTCTTAGATTTATTCGTCACAAGTTTAGTCAGAGATAACTCACACAGCAACACACCCTTCATTTCTCCAAAAACAAAGCACAACACCAAAAATCGACCTCCAAAAACAATAAAACGCATTTGGAATCAATGTCCTACCCTCACCACAGGACAGAAAGAGGTCGAGACAGTATATCATGGACTGAACTAATACAACCAAGGACAGTTCTGTGCATCTGCAGGGGGGGGGGGGGTTTAACGGACCCCCGGTGCGCTGGTATAATCACAGGGGTGCTGAGGCAGCGCTGTTCCTAACGATCTCATTCAGCTTAAAAAGTCATTAAAGCGAATACGACAGGAGCGGCTAAAGAATAATTGTCGGATCTGCTTTATTGTTAAGGCTGGCTGGTGTGAATGTAGCCTGAGGAACGAGATCAAAGAATCACACTGGGGACAAATGCGAGCCAATGAAACGACCGTTTGGGAATGCGATTAGTCTGTCTGGTAATTGTGGATTAATTTTTTTGTGGTTATGGCTCATATTTCTAACAGATGCATTAAGGGAATTTATGAATGTGATTCACGGCTCATTCTCAATAAACCGCCATTGCTTCTGGGAAATGTGACGCGGTGGTTTAACCTCTGGGCTGTTTGAAATGCCTACAAAGACCTGCGATCAAATTAACGTTAATGTAATGCTTACTGCATAAAAGGAAAACATTTAAACGCAACTTCCACTTTCTCCATAATACAAGTATGCCAATTTTCCCACAATTCCTGGTGGATGAGGAAAAACAATCATATTTTATATAAAAATTTTCCCTGGATTTTCCAGTTTAAATGTTAAAAGTTCTCAGTGTTTGACTGAAGGCTGTTTAACCACAAAATCAGCAACTCAACTCAAACGCAAACTGGAAAGGAGGAATCGATGCACTCAGTCAACAATCAACAGAAAACCTTTTATTAAAAGTCAAATGCCCTCTATCACATCAAATACTGAAACAAAGTCAAAGGTGATCGACGGTGACGCTTATACCTCAAGTTAGGACAGAGGGAATACAGGAAAACGGACAAAACAAATTCATAAAGAGTGTAAGACAATAACAGTAATATAACAGAGCCCTTCATTCGACTGGAGAACATTTAGATATGATTGTCATCATGTTCCAGCTCAATAAGCAGTTAGAGTTTAAAATGGCAAAGCTGTGGGAATTTAGGGAACGGGAAAAAGTGGTTAACATAATCTAATTCATGCATTTAATGGAGAACGATTGCATAGCTGTAAAAAACACGGTCCTGTTGACACTAATGCCAGTGCTGTGCTTGTAGCCCTCTCTCACTCTCTCATCCCAACTCCAGTTTGTCCTCCATCCGTCACTGGACGACCAGTGTCCCATCATCTACTCATTAGAGTCATTAGAAGCGGGAGAGTGAGTTAGAATTGTGTCCGATGTGCCACAGATATTTTAAGACTGAGAAAAATGTTTGTAGAAGCCCATAAAAGCGGTTTTATGCCCTATAGTTTAACTCCACGCCCAGATGTGTGGATAGAACCTGGAAAAGGCCTCGCAGTTCCGCTGTTTCTTCCTTCTCTCCGAGATTTACGACGTTTGAAGTTTTCCATGGTGGTGGTGCATTTGTCTGTAATCCTCTCAAGTGTGCTCCAGTTCAAAAATGAAAGGAAAACAATGGGAAACATTTATCCTCGGATGTGGATTTATCCTTGGAAGTCTGTTTAGGTTGAGGTTACGTTCTTTGCCCACAAGGAAGCTCCACATCGTAGCGTCTCAGAAGCCATTTTAGATTCGTATATGGAAGGTGCTGCAATACACAAAATGAATATGCATATTAAATCACAGATAATGGCACATGCAGTAGTTAAGAGATAACTGAGTGCTTTTGTGGACTTAAAGCAAAATTTTTATAGCAGTGAAAACTGATGAAAACCAGGATAAATTCAGGATTTAGTTTTTATAGCCTAAGCCCAAAGGAACTGGATTTTTGCTGTTTCACTTGAATTTTCACATAAGACGTATTAAAAAAATATTAGTGAAGAACACGGATGGCAGCAGATGGCAGATTTTGATGACATTTTGATAATGAACTCCAACCGACATTAAAATGGAGGCCCTGCCAGTGAAACATGAAAAAGTGGAGTTCACTGAGTGCGTTTCCTCACAGATCTACAAACGTCACACATTTACCACCTGTGCTTGCATCGCTCAGCTTTTTTTCCCGCTTTTAACCTTTTATCATTTAGATTTTATGCGCGGGACATTCGATCAATACGCAGCAGCACTGCGGTGAATTCTGACAGGGAACAACAGATTACAACGAGATTAAAAACGAGATAAAGCCGTTTCTTGTAGCTCCCGCGATGTATAAATTACCTTTATACTTAAACCCATAATGAATGCGCCTGTGAGGGCTGATTTAGGGGAACAACATCCTGTTAATGTGTTGAAGTGCTGAGTCACGGCTTTTGTGTGTAATGCGAGGAAAGCTGAGGTAGAAGAGTGATGTTTCTGTAATATCCACTGTCTGCATTCCAATACAATATTTTGACACACAACTGTGTCCTGAGGTGCTAATTGTTTTTGGCCCATGTGCATGTTTACATTTACATTAAAACACAACCATATAATATACCATACTATACTGTACTGTACTATACTGTACTATACTCACTATTTTTAGCCCATATGCACATTTATGTAAAACACAACTATATAATATATAGCATTTTATACTATACTATACTATACTCACTGTTTTTGACCCATGTGCACGTTTACATTTATAAAAACACAGCCATATACTATACTATGCTATGCTATACTATACTATATTGTACTGTATTGTACTATACTATACTATACTGTACTCTATTTATCCGTACTCTATCTATCTATCTATCTATCTATCTATCTATCTATCATCCATCAACCATCTATCCATCTATCTATGAGTTTTGTCACCAGCAGTACAAACATGTACCAAACAGCCAATCAGATGTTTCTGACAGTCAGCGAACAGTCCACTCCCAAATTCTCACCCCACACCGACCGTTTACACTACAGCAACAGCAAACACGACACCTAACCCCAACCAGCACACGTTAACTTTTCATTAGCCGATGTTCCTACCTTAAAAAGTCAGGAGCCCTGGTTATCATGTTCTCAAAGTCAGCAAAGGAGAGTTTGTTGTCTCCGTCCAGGTCAGCCTCCTCAATGGCCTTCTCACACACCAGATTCACCTCCTCCGGCGTCAGCTCCTCCTTGGTTAGCTTGTTTAGCGTCTTCTCCAGGTCCTCCTTGCAGATGTAGTTATCCACATTGAAGTCTACAAACCGAAGATTAGCGACACAAAATTGTTACGAGTTCATGAAATCTAAACTCTAAAAATTACATTGTTTTTACATATTGGTTGATGTCGTTCGATTTTGTGGAGCATACATGAGGTAATAAAAACCGCATTGTACGTTTTTTACTGTCTCTTACCATATATTTTAAAAGCATAAATGGCTTTAAGTTCTCTGGGGGCCATTTCACTGAGAACGGAAAACATGTCCACAAAATCGTTGAAGCTGAGGTTCCCCTGGCCGTCTTCTGAGAACGATTCCACGATCCGGTTCCTGAACGGGTTCTCCTAGAAAAAAACAGAATTTCATAATGAACAAGAAAGACTTAGCTAGTCTGCTAAGTTCCTGTGTAGCTTTGGAGGCCCACAACAAGTTCAGTGTGTATAAATGTGTGCTAGTTGTTGTACACAAGCATGTGTACGGCAGAGTTGCTTTTGCTGAGTGGGTCATGTATAAAATGAGAACGGCTGACTCTCCAAACTCATGGCCATATATTTCTTACAGCCTATTGGCCCAAAAGGAATTTTAATGCCCTACAACAGCTGACTCAACAGCTCTGGGAGCAGTACTGTATCGTGAGCAGAGATCCAGGGTCAAGCCTCAAATATATGGCTATCTCTTTTTGCTCTACTGGCTGGTTGCTAAAGAGTTCCATGTAGTTCTAAAGTGTTCCTATGTGGTTGCTAAGGTGTTCCAAGTACCTCTAAAAATATTGCTATGTGGTTGCTAAGGTGTTCCAAGTAGTTCTTAAAATGTTACTAAGGTGTTCCAAGTAGTTTTAAAAATATTGCTATGGGGTTGCTAAGGTGTTCCAAGTAGATCTAAAGTGTTGCTATGGGGTTGCTAGGGTGTTCCAAATAGTTGTAAAGTGTTGCTATGGGGTTGCTAAGGTGTTCCAAGTAGTTCTTAGAGCATTGCCACCAAATAAAATGAAATGTTTATTCATTTTCCAGGCAAAAAATGTAAAAATGGTGACCTTGAAAGAACTTATTGGCCCAGCAGTGCTCAGAAGCAGAACCAGATCGTTCCATCCTTGCAGAACGTCAGAACCGGAGGTGTCAGTACTGGCACGCATCAGGTAAACAGCCTCACTGTGTCCTGAGGTGCTAAAAAGGCTAATTATGACACAACCGGGGCTGAGGTTCTCAGAGATTTACGTTTATGAAGGTTGAGAGGACATTTGGAGACTGGAAGCTGTCATGGCCCCATCAATCCCACCGTGAGGCTCCATCAGTCGCACTCACCTCTGAGGGGGGGTTTATACCGCGCCCATGTGACGGCTTTAGGTGGTGAAATTATGCCTCCGGCAAGCCAACATAATGGTGCTCATTTTGGAACCATTACATCAGACATGTTCAGACAGGACGGGGTAGCATCAGAATTATGGGTGAGAAGGTGAGATCGGATCAGCAATAAATATAGTACAGAGATTTATTTTTACAGTGGTATATACCATTAAAACCAGTCTGCTGTTAGTAACAACACTGTGGTTCAGAAAACAGTGTAATTTGTGGTTGGGCTTAAAAACACAAACTTGATCGAACTTTAAATCAGATTTAAATGAAAGTTCAGACAGTAAAAACACACAAATATGACAAATTATCTGAAACAGATTCCTCACGACCAGATGAAGAATGGAACTAATAAATGTTTCCTCCATACAGTGAAATTATTATGACTTTAATGGTGGCGTAATATACAGACTAAAGCTCTCAATGGATTAATGCTCTCTTCGGATATATAGCCAGTGTGCCCATTAAAAACCAATTTCATCCTATAAAAACAAGTGCCTGTTATATTTGATATCAAACTATGAGTCACATGCTTTCTGTTGTTTTAATGAGCGACAGGAAATATTTATTTTCTTGATTATTTTTATGATAGATATTAATATAGATTTA
>JBAJNP010003880.1:0-36725 GCA_036877545.1 Yasuhikotakia modesta
ATAGATATAGTTTTAATTTAATAAACATATACCTCACTATATGTCAAAATTGCATACAATTACACATATCTACATACTGTAGTAACTCCACCAATAACCTAATGACCAATACAGTTTATTTCTGATAATTATTTTATTATTAGTCTTATTGGTAAGGGAAGTTTATGTTTCTCAGATTTTGAAAGTGTAGTACTTAATAACAAAGTATGGCTGGTAAAACGCTTATCGTAGTTACTTTCACAATCCTCAGTGTTAACCAAGCTCGCGCGCGCCACTAGAGCGCGCCACTGTGATTTGGACCGTAAGGATTTGATTCGGGGCGGAGGCTCGTGAGCTAGTCGCCGTCCCACGTCTATGATCTGCCCACTGCAGCGCAGCCATTTTGCAAAACCTATTGCGAGTGCGAAGGCGATACGCTCCTCGGCGGTGTTTATTGGTTACTGTCGAACATACTGTTTTTATCAACATACTGTTTATTTTCTCTAAACAGTCTTAACGTTTATTCAGTCATCCACTGCGCGATAATGTCTCGTGACCGGTCCCGTAACCGCGGAGGATTCCAGCAGCGAGGCCGCGGCGGCATCGGGATGCGCGGTGGGATGGGAGCTCCTTACTTTCGGAATCAAAACCAGCATCCTTATCAAAACCGTGGAAACAATATGGGTGGCGGGTTTAAGGCGAATCAGGGGAATCAACCCAATCAGCCACCTACGCCTCAGAAGCCGCAGGAATCCGGCCAGAATAAGCCTGCGATTCAGTCACCCCCGGCCCAAGGCCCAGGCTTGGCCCAGCCAGGGAACAACAAAGGCCCTACGGCACCTCAGACTCCCACCGTCGCTCCGCCGAAGATCCAGTCCCCGCCTCCTCAGAATAACGCCAACGTGAAGAACCCGGACCTCGGTTCTCCGCAGAACCAGCCTAAACACAGTCATCCCAGAGGTGGGATGGGAAATGACCAGAAACCGCCTGTTGCTACGAAGAAGGAAGCAGAGCAGACACAACAACAGCACCCAAAGAACGAGGACGTTCCTCAGAATCCGGTAACTACCGAAACGGTTCACTTAATACTTAATGGTTCATTTAAAATAAAGCAAATTAGGATTTGACGGTGTATGTTTTATTACAGTTTAAACGAACGTTTATTACGAACGATTGTATGGCGTTGCTGAGCCGCCATTTTGTAGACTGTTAAACAATAGAGCGATTCACGATGAGGGTCTTCATGTTTCTGTACGTCTGTACTACTGCCTGTAATGTTAAATGTTGTTAAGTCGTTTTGTTAACATTATGAATGTTAAGAAAATGCGTCTATCTTAACATTTTGTGCGTCTGGCCTCTTATGGCTACAGCGCGGCCTTGTTAGTAAAAGTAGGTTATGTTTACGTTGTGTAAATGTTAGCGTTAATAAGAGTAACGTGTTGTGTCGCGTTGATTTGGTTGTAATGCCCGTGCTGATGTCAAGCAAGGTTTTTAACGGGTTACGGTGAACGATCTTATCGTTTTAAGTTCACAACCACGTTTAACGTTTATCTAAATCATTTTCAGGAACTAAAGGCAACGTTGTCTTTGCTTCGCAAACCCGGAGAGAAAACATATACTCAGCGTTGCCGATTGTTTATTGGAAATCTGCCGAACGACATAACTGAAGCAGAGTTCAGGAAATTGTTTGCAAAGTATGGGGAACCCAGTGAAATCTTCATCAATCAAAGCAAAGGTTTTGGCTTTATCAGACTGGTAAGTTTTTGGTGACTATTTTGTTAACACTGTTCCTTGCGTTACAGTAAATAAATGCATTTAAACAATTGTTCAAATCCCAATTCCATGTGTTTTTTAGGAATCCCGGGCCGTGGCAGAGATTGCAAAAGCTGAGCTGGACGATATTCCTATGAAAGGAAGACCTCTCAGAGTTCGTTTCGCTACTCACTCTGCTGCACTGTCTGTGCGTAACTTATCTCCGTATGTCTCAAATGAGCTACTGGAGGAGGCTTTCTCACAGTTTGGAGTAGTGGAAAGAGCTATAGTTATAGTTGATGATCGTGGACGCTCAACAGGAAAAGGCATTGTTGAGTTTTCCTCCAAACCCGCTGCAAGAAAGGCCATCGATCGGTGTAATGATGGGGTGTTCCTTCTCACATCGTAAGATAAAGTTCTTCTATAGGTTTGGTGTGATGAAGAAGCAATTTGTCTCATTGGAGTAACTCATTGGAGAATATTCATTCCTCTGTTTATTTTTGTTCAGGTCACCCCGTCCAGTTGTTGTTGAGTTGTTGGAACAGTATGATGATGAGGATGGTTTGCCAGAGAAGCTTGCACAGAAGAACCCCAGTTATCAAAAGTAAGTGAGTTTTCAATAGTAAGTTCTTATTGATTTTGTGAGGCTTAAAGCTTGGTTTCTTAGAATTAGCTGTCAACTAATTGTAAAAGTAAATTGTTTTAGCATGAAAACAAAGCTGAACAGATGGCATGTTTAGTATTTGGGTGGGGGTGGTACTTGGCAGCAGTAACATGTTTACAACACACCATGTAACTAGATGTACAGGTTCAGCCTAGTTTCTCATTCTGGTGGTGTATTAGTCACATCAGCATCTTTAAATGGCTTCAACTTGTGTTCAGGGAACGTGAGCAGCCTCCACGATTTGCCCGTCCTGGCACCTTTGAGTTTGAATACTCCAAGCGATGGAAGTCCCTCGATGAGATGGAGAAACAGCAGAGGCAGCAAGTGGAGAAAAACATTCGTGAAGCTCGTGAGAAGCTGGAAGCAGAGATGGAAGATGCTTATCATGAGCACCAAGCAAATATGCTCAGACAGGGCAAGTATAATGATTCAGTTAAATGAATGTAATGACTTCATGCTGTAGTAATTGGTTTAATGACTAATAGTTTAAAAGTTTAATGAGTAATTACTGTTAATATTTCAATAGACCTTCTTAGACGTCAAGAGGAGCTTAGGCGCATGGAAGAGTTGCACAGTCAGGAGATGCAGAAACGTAAAGAGATGCAGCTCAGGTATGTTTAATTCTTGCCCTCTGTGGTGCTGAATCCTTGGTTTGCGTTGTAGCAAATAGCAGTTATTCAATTGGTTGAACTTTTTATTCACTCACTGACCGATCTAATCTACAGACAAGAGGAAGAACGGCGTAGAAGAGAGGAGGAAATGATGAGGCAGAGGGAGGTTGAGGAACAGATGAGGCGCAAGCGCGAGGAGTCCTACAGAATGGGCGGCTATATGGATAATGTATGTAATGCTGTTAGAATGCTCTTAATGTGAATGGCTTGTTGACTAAGTCATTTAAAATGCAACTTCATTGTGATAAAGTTTGTCGTAATTGTTTCTATTATTACAGAGAGACAGAGAGATGAGAATGAATCCAGGTGGAGGCATGGGATTGGCAGGTATGATGCATTTTAGATCTTAAGATGAGAACTTAAAAATTAGTTTTGATGTTTCATTTCAGAAGGTCTATGGATAATGTAAAATAGTGTATCTCAATGGTATTGCTGTATTAAACATTGTTTGCATTCCTCTGGTTCAGTGTCTAGACCTTAAACTTCAGTTGTTCTGTTTATTTCTATTGATAGTTAGTGATACTGATCATTTCTCATAAAACTAAACAGACATGCCATATGGATCACCCAACCAGAAGTTCCAAATGGCAGGCATGAACTTCGAAGCACACCAGGGACTGGGGGGACCAGCACCAGGGGGCATGGTGTCCAACGAAATGGTAATGTATTTTTAGTTTAAAAAAGTGTGTGGAGTGGATGTGTGCATTATGTGACTGTTGACTCGGGCCGTTTTGATTCATTCCAAATGCGGTCATTTGTTGCTTAGCCTTCCAAGAATTTGGGTTGGTGTTTTGAATGTTAGGTTTGGATTCCGAGGTTGTATGGTTTAACTATATTGCCACCACATAGTGGCAAAAGTCATTGTCAGCCCTCAAGCTCAGCTCCCCTTAGTGGTCGCTTTGCAAGTCTGTCTGTACTAATGTTGCAACCGTTTGCTCGCAGTATTTGTAAGTCCTGTCCAAATTGAAGAAAGAGGCAGGCACATTTATGGTCTCTGACATGTAGTCTTGGAATTATTCATTAAGGATGTTTCTGAAGACAAAGTCTGGATGGTTTTTAAAATGTGGCAAAACAGTACTATAGGAAAAGCTGTGGTTGTTTTCAGTAGTAAATTACTTTTGTCATTTCACTGTTACAACCCCCTGTAGTGTCATCAGTGTTGCCCACATGAAAATGCTGTTTATGTAGCTCTCATTGTTTTTTTGGTAGTTTTAAGAAATAAGTGCAGATAGACTTTAAAGCAGCTTGATTCTAAAATAAAAGTGGAGAGTTACTTTAACTGTAATTGTTACATGGCTGAGCTTTTGAGGTGCTGATATTGGCTGCCACACATACTTAAATTTTGGTCATTTTTTTCTGGTAAGAATAAAGTAGGGATTGATCGAATTTGCTTTGAGGGGAGATTGGTTCATCTTGGACTGTCATTGTAGATTGTGCTGCTTGGAACCTCTTTTTCTTAAAGTTTTTGTGTTAACTTTTGGAGTTTTACTTGAAGTTTTTCTAAAATTGTAAAGCATTTATTTCAGAACAATGTCTCGCAACAATAATATATGGATTTTTCAGCATGGCTAAACTGAGAACTCCCATCTATGCATAAAGCCCTGGCAGTTAGATTGTACATGTGAGTTTGAATTTACAGACGTGAATTATCTGACTTGAACTTTTACTTGGTGTTAAGGTGCAGTCAAATTATTGACTTAATTCTTTTATAGATGTGTTATTTTTCTGAGCCAGATGAGTTCAGAAAGTTAACGTTGCTAGCTGTGTTACCTGCTTATGCCAGTGTTTTGTTGGGTGTACCATTTAGTGTGAGAATCCAAGTCTTATTAGGGACTGTTTCTACATGCCGGAAGTTGACTCAGGATTTGCATATTTAAAAAAGAAAGGTGCTTAATAAAATCATGTTCTATCTTAATACAGTTTTTCTGGATTTGGATTTTCATCACAAATTAAAACTACAACTGAAAATAATATCTGCTAATCATTTCTTTAAAGATATTGATTTAAGATAGTTTTAAAAAGGAGAACTTTCATTTTTTTAAATACCATTACATCAATATTTTTGTTTGTTATTGATATTGTGCACAATTCACTGGTGCACATTTTCGTTATATACGTTTTAATATATGTTTTAACCCACAGTTTTTCTTTTGAACTTACAAGAGGGGAGTAATTTGGCCTGTTTTGTTATCATGGTTGTTTCTATTCTGGTATAAAAAGCCTGTCGCATTTCTTGTTTAATTGTAGTCCTTGTTAAATGTTGTTTCATTCAGATGCCAAAAGTTAAATGGTTTGCAAATGCTGCAATATTTTGAAGATAGTCTGATAGTCTGAATTTGATAAATTGTTTTTTGAAATTTGATTTGATTTGAACTTTATCAAATGTGCATTACAGCAATTAGTGATGCACCAACAGGATGATTCTGGGCCAACATTACTTACAAACTTGGCTAAGAATTTAATATGCACATTTAAATTAGCTTTTGCTGTGAATTACATGAATCTGGTAATTTAGTTTACATGAGAGTTGTCAGTTAATTTTCCTATATGCTCTCATACACAATGTCCATTGGGCCTCTTGTGCACGGATGATGTGGAGTTGCATGTGCCCGATCACAGGAACGATATGGATCACATGCGCTGTCATTCTTTACAGCACACAGAAAGCATCATCCTGTAACACTAGCTAAAGGGTGAAGACATCTTTAGTCACAAAGCTTCTTTAAAAAAGGTAAAACGGATGCTGCATTACTTGCCTAATTGTTAATGCAATAAACAGGAAAGAAATTGAATTTCAAAAATTAATGCATTCATTTTGACAGCCCTATCTTGGTACATTTTCACTCAGATGTCAGTTTATGCATGCACAGCTGGGAAACATGAATGTGGCAGTCATGCTTGTATTTTGAACACAATGTGCATTGTTGCATCCACTGTTTGAAATTCTCTGTGTGCATCTCATCCTGCATACAGAGCAGGTTTGTGCAGGTCTCCTTAACCATTAACTTGAGCTCTAAAGGAAGATCTCAGCAGCCACAGTTTACACTAAATATGATTCAACTGAGGACATTTCATGTGTTTCCTGCTTTTTTCCAGGTCAAAGCATCTGTTGTCTGACCAGGTCACATTCTGGTTTTAGTTTTGGACAATCAGCCTATTTTCAGCTAAAAATGGAAAATGGCTAAAATTTGTTAGAAGTTTTGCTGCACCCCAAACATTGATGATTAATGTTAAAAGCTTAGTTCAGTCACTCCCAGACTGTTCAAGGTGCAGGTGATATTTTTCTTTATTATAACAGTAAAGGGAATTTCTGTAGTTTTTGTACAGTTTAAATGACACTTGTGTGTTTACAGGGATTACTTGTGGGCTGCCAG
The DNA here is from genome assembly GCA_036877545.1 of Yasuhikotakia modesta. Taxonomy (NCBI): domain Eukaryota; kingdom Metazoa; phylum Chordata; class Actinopteri; order Cypriniformes; family Botiidae; genus Yasuhikotakia; species Yasuhikotakia modesta. Next base: position 6,441 of record JBAJNP010003880.1, read on the forward strand.
TTTTGCTTTCTTTGCTTTAAAAGAGATGACAGCCATGAATTTGCATTTTGTGAATCTTGTGACTACTGTTCTACTGAAGAAAATGTCACCTACATCTTGGCTAGCCTGCAGCTGAATAAATGAACAGCAAATTTAGATTTTTGCGAATGGTTCCACAATCCCTAGCAGTATGTGTTTGTTTACTAGTTTTAGATGGGGGAAAAAGTCAGCCAAGATCACTCAACACGTAAAAATTGCTTCAAAATGAAGTCCTGCTGTCAGGGCACTTAACTTTTGTAACATTCAAAACTTAGAGTATAGAAAACAGAATATTTTGCATGCTAACTATCTAACAGTCTTTTGTATGTCAGATAAATGTATAAAAAAGTGCTACAACCAGCTGAGTAGCACAATTTAAAAATCAAAAGATCTTTTTGTTTGTCATTTTAAGGCAGACCAAGTTTCAAACAGGCAGGCCGAAAGTAATGTTTTTGGAAAATGCCTGCATTTAAGAGATCCTTTAAGCATTAAAAACGGTCATATCAGCATGTTTATAGAAAGTCAATTAAGAACCGAAATAAAATCTTTGCTTTAAGTCTGCATTAGTTTAAATTTGACTTCATATTGTTGTAATACGCCTAGATGACTTGTTTTTTATTCTGCAGTAAAATGCAAACTCGATACCACATGTCGCATTTTTAGTTCTAAATCTCTAATGCAAATATCTTCCGTATCTGTGTACTGTAGTATTTGTCATAGCTTCGCTGTTAGAATGAAATGTATTGGGATTTGACTAATGAATACATTACCCTCTCTTCCTTTTTCTATGTCACCTGTGGCACCTGTGGATCTGCGTGTTGGAACTGTTTCGCCGATTGTTTTCCTTGGATCCCACTTTTAAAATACTTTGCTCATAATATGAACTCATGGAACATATTGCCTTATGTTGCTTTTCCCTACCTATGGACTTAAACCTCATATTATCTACAAAACTAAACCCCCTCAACTCATGTATTACTGAATGGTCCATGTAGCGCAATGAGCGTTTCCCACAAGGTGGCCCAGGGGGTCCAAGGGGCATGGGTGCTGGAAACCCAGGATATGGCAGGGTCCGTGAGGAATTTGATGGACCTGCCAAGAAGCCACGCTTCTAATCTGGCACTTTAAAGCAGATTTTGTATGTGGTTCTCGAGAGGCTCAGTTCTGGAGTCAGTATCGATGTATTTAAGTTTAAAGAATTTTCTTGCAATTTTAGCCTGATGACTCCTGAAGACCCTCTTCTCCTTCGTATTTTTATTTTGTATTCTTAATAGGTTTAATAGTAAAACAGCAATTCAGCACTGGCTTAGTGCTACCAATATGTAACTTTCCCTTCCTAATAGTCTATATCTTGTCATGTTACTTGTGTTTATACTGGTGAATAATGTGAGTTGTTCTGATCTCTCTATGGCTGTGTTCTGTGCCATTCACATTTGAAGAAATACATGTACATTTTCAATAAAGAGTACAGTTGGTTCTCCCAAACCCCATTCAGATGTTGTTGGCACATTGTTTAAATCTGAAACACCTCATGGTATCTGATCTTCAACTGGTATCTGGTACCTTTTCTTCAACTTACAAGGTTGCTGTTTGGGGCTTGTTGCTAGTTTCAGGGACCTGAACATTGAATGGTCTCCTGAATCAGAAATGCAATTAGCTTTGTTTAAAGATCCTTAATGATCCTTTTCAAACTTCCAAATTAGTTAACTAGTATTAAATTTTAGTATTAAACTCAATTAAATAGTTGATGTGACACAAGAGTCACTAGTTAGCACATCTTGGTCAAGAATCTTCCATGTGACCACAATTATTCCCAACACTCCATAATCACATTGGAGATGGATATATAATACACACGCACACTTGCATAGGTGAAATTTAAATTGTTTTCTACAATTATTGTCAATTGAGCACAGTTTAAACCTGCAAACTCTTGCACTTTGAGCAAGTAGCAACATTACATCTAAATTATTGCAATTGCTATTACTGGCAGTTGAGTTCTTCGAAGTCACCCCTTACTTTCTGCAGTACATATTTCTCATATCCATAGCTTTTCTCTTAATTACATATTTTGTCTCCTGAAGTACTTCATTGTTCAGACCTTTGTCAAAGTAAAAATGTTATAAAAGGTTTGTTCAAGAAGTAAGGTAAACCTGTTGAACGTGTTTATGGATGAGAATCTGAATTTTTGACCATCAAGCTCTGATTTCTGAAGCTTCTGTTTGACCACTGAGTATTTCTCCATTTGGCTTCCCTTGACTTCACACAATGCTGTGGTTGCTTTGGTATTTGTGTTTTGTTAAATGTCATTTTAAGAATATTACTAAAGGTATTTAGTGGAACGTATTTAATTGTAACACAGGTGAAACAAAATCGATTTGCGAAGAATGATTTTAATTTTACTACCATGTATTTTTATGTGCCACAGCAACTATTGCATTTGTTCTTTACCTTCTATTTCTGAAGTCAATAATTGAGTTAAGCAGCATAAGATGTGAATGGGACTTCAGATGTATTGGTTCTGTAGAGGTAAAGCCTGTGAAAAAACTCTTATCCACAATCTTCAGCACATTAACAACAATTTTATTTAGTCATGGGAAAATTGTAGATTTACCTGCTTGCAATTGCTGTTATTAAGATGAAATTAAATGAGTAATGCTCATGTCATGTTCTTTATAATGGGCATTAGCGTTTTGTTGCTAGAGTGTCCAAACAAAGGCATTTACAGTAGCACTAATGAAGTCTGAATGATACAGCATTGCTGTTTTGTTATCAATGCCTATGCTTAAATGACCAATTAGGATATTCATTTACTATAGACTAAAATGGTTGCTTTTATCCTGTAGTGGTTTTACTAGCGGAAAATCTTGGTCTGAAGATCTGATATTTCAGATTATTCAATTTTGGGGTTTTTCAATGGATGGTGAACAGGTTACTGTAAATTAATAAAATACAATCATGGAGTTCATCATGGCTTTGCATGCAAACATTTGACCATTTTTTACAGTTGGTATGTTGTATTTATAAGAGATCATTGCATATAGTTAAATTGTAGATAAAAGTTAGGATCACCAAATCTAGACAACCATTGATTAAGTGTAAACACATTTTTTCAGTAGTTACATAGTAGCTCATAAGACTGACACACAAAATTGTATGCCTTCTAAAACCATTTTTTTGTGAGCAGCAGACTAGATCTCATATTTAAAGAAGCTTTCCAGTGCTTCAGAATCTGTAATTGTTTAGCTTTGCTATTTTAATGTGGGAGACCTGCTTCAAGAAAACACTGTCCAACATCTGCAGTCAAAAAGACTGTTAACTTTCACACACAACAGAAGAACTGGAAGTTAAAACTGAAGAGAAGGACTCTTAGATGCAGAAGATTAGAGGCTGGGCACCACTTTCTCTTCTCTGTCTCATAACTTATGAATTTGAATGCATTTTGGCAAGTAGCGAATGTTACAATTTAAAATGCATGATGCAAATTTATTTTCTCTTTTACAATTTTTATTATTTTTATTTTAAAATACAAGATGTGTGGAGGGCATGCCAAAAGGTCATTTTTTTATACGTTTTCAGTAGTTATTTAATCAAAATGTCGATATTTACCAAATTAAAGACATTTTTTGCTCATCTTGCTTGCTCCACCACAATTATACTGACAACTTTTGGTTTGCATAATTTACGAAACTTTTTTTTACTCATATATTATTGCCACCACAATCTTAATTTGATAGATGTGAAATGTTTGAATTGACCTTGTTTAATTTGTATAATTAATGCTATTGATGATATTTTGTGATTCAAATCCCATTGCTTATGCAATCAGGTTAGTGGTAACATGAAGAATGGAGCTATAAAAGGTAATTTTACAATTTTGTAGTTTCACACACATTTTGGAAATATCATTGTCTGTTGTGCTGGTTTCTATACATTTTCTTCCTTAACAGGTTTGTTCGTGACTTCCGAAATATCTTCAAGTTTGGGATTGTTGGGGATTTTAGCCACTTATAGTCTCTGCTTCAGGACACACTCGCTAAACTGTTTTCATATCCCAAAGTTTTGTTAGACAATTTTTGTCTAAATTATAAAATAGCTTTTTTTGTAGTCATGATTTTTCAGTAATTTCCATAGTTCCTTTGGCAGTAGCCTTCTGAAGATTGTTGAGGAAAGTCCTGCAACTGTTTGCATGTCAGAAACAAGCCACCCTATGGGCCAATATTAAAATTTCAGAATCTTTCAGAATCAAAAATACAGAATCTTTAAATACATATACTTTTTAGTGTATTATGTAACCTTTAAAGTTTTAATTTAAGTTTATCTTATCTTAATCCTTGTTTTTGGCTCAGACAGAGTAGGTGACAGATACATTCAATAAGAATACATTTCTGACCACCATTTGTTGAGTTTGCAAGAAAGCATGGCAACACATTGAACCATAAGATCTACTCCTTCTGTGGGATAGTTATACAGCCTTATTGAGAATTGGTTCAGTTGGTGGTGTTTTGTTTTTTTGTTTCTGTTTTTATCCAGCTAGATTTGACAGACTGGCCAGCGCAGGATAAGTCCGTATAAGTCTAACCATTGCATAGCAGTGATGTCATTTTGACACAACTTCCTGTCCTCCTTTTTAAGCTGATTTTCCTTCTCCAATTTCAGCCTGAGCCTGTCAATTCTGGGTAAACCAGTGCTGTTGTTATCCTATTGTTGCAGTGAGAAGAACTTATGTAATGATGTTATGTGAAGTGATATTCTACTGTATCTCACAGAGGCATATTACATTGAGGCACTTCCTAATGTGCTGACCTGACTACATCCTTCCCTGCATCCGTCCATTCAAGACTGTGGTGATTAAAAGGGTAGCATTTGTTACTAATGCATAATGTCCAATATGGTGGAAATTTTGATTGTGATAACTTAAAATCCTTTGTTGTTTTTTTGTTTAACCTGGTGGGGTCTTTTTCTTCTAGAAATTTAATATTCCAGATGTGTTCTATAGCATGTATAGCCTTTATTTGGCATTTATTGAGGTTGTAGCACTTTATACATATATAGCACAAATATTTGCCACTAGGTAGCAACATGTCTTGGACTATTGTCCACTTAAAATAACTCAAGTATACCATTTACCCTATTTATTAGGAAAAACATGACATTATAACAGCTTTAGTGACCACAATGCATGTCATTGTAGGAAGACTACTCTTAAACAGTTAAATAATTGTTTTGAGGTATTTAGTGTTACTACAAGAAGTTAAAGCTGCAATGTGTTGATAAGTATGCATTGATATGAACGAAACAGTTAGCACATGTAGGTTTTCCCAAAATAGAAAAATGTAATAATTATATAATAATCCATTTTTTGCCCAGCCCCAATATAATGTAGAATCTGTAGTTGCTTGCAGTGATCATAGTCACTGAATATTAAATATAAAAAAACTGGGTAATTTCTCAAATTACCCTGGCTGTTTTAAGTATTATATGAAACTATGGGAAGAGGGCTCTCTTTCCTACCATGTAAAACGTATTGCTAGATGCCTGGATACTACTAGCCAGAAATGAAGAAAAAAAATTGATATTTCATTTCTCAAGGACAGCATCTTCAGAGTTGGTAAGTGCACAACGCATGATTATTTGGAAAGTCCTCCAGCAAACATTGTAACCTTGTTTTATGTTTCCTCCACATTAGCTAAACAATTTATTATTTGTGTTTGACCTGGGAGAATAACACTGGGTGAAGAGGCATCAACACAAATGACTAACCAAACTCTTGATCTTTTAAACATCAAACGTTGTAAATGCAATTGACTATTTCTTAGAATGTGAAAGTAGTTTGGCAGAGTATTACAGCCAGGAACTGTCAAACTTAAAAACTAGATTTATAGATAACTTATCTTTAGGATTTGTAGTATCTGTGAGGGGCACACCAAAATGAGAGTGATGCTTTACTTAAAATGCTGCTGTATCTTTCAGATTTTATTTTAAAATGGAGCATAAGGACGTTGCACCAGTTTTGCAGTATGCAGAAGCTCAAATGAGCAACGCTACATCAGAGGGCAAGAATTTTAGTAACTTGAATTTTATTGTCTTAAGTTACGTAACTATTCATTTAAGCTCTTTGTTACAATCCATCCTAGAGGTTTTAGGTTTGAAACCTTAACGCTTTGTCAAATTAGATCTTTTCTTGGCCTTAAAATTAAGAATTAAAATCATCTTTAAGAGAGTGCCTGAAATTCCTATAGACTATTAGCCATTTTGCAGACTATCCCAGATAACATATTTTGATACCCTATGAATTTAGTTGCCACTTTACTGGGACCCACAGAATGCTATTGTTAGGGTGACCAGGTGAAAGATATTCTGCAGCAGAACTGAATGGAAAATGCCTTTTCCAAGCTCCTGGATTTTTATGCGGCAAGAGCTTGTCTCTGTCTGTAATGTGTATTGAGTGAATGGTGGTGCTGTAGCTAAGCATTAGGGGCCAGTGTCCAGCTCAACCACTACTCCACATTTGAGACTCCAGCAGTTGGTTACATTGGGGATGTGTAGTTCTGCAGATCAGTGGATCAGTTGAGCCTGGACTTGTTTGCATCAAGAGGTGTGCTTGCATATCACCAGAAAAGGTAAGTGATCTTGTCTTACGTTCCATTGAAAATAAGAAAAAACTACTTTCTCTTTGTTCATCCATCACCTTTTGTGCTGAAATACTACCGGGGTTCTGGCATCACACTTCTGAAAATGGATTCACAGTGCAGAACGTTTCTTTTGCTGTAAAAACACGCTGTTTGAAATGTGTGTGGTACTTTAGCTTCTGTTGTGTGTATCCTCAGCTTCTGTCTTCCACACATTGGCTGTCTTTGTTGACAGCAGCAGTAATACTTACACACCAGGCGATGTGTTTGTAATCACAACCTCATGACTTGGGATGGTGGCATTTTGTGGCTTTGATATACAAAGAGTTGAAGTGTGAAAATGAAAAATGAATCATGGACTGAAAGTGTTTGTGAAGGTTAAGATGTTAAAAATGCTTGATCTAACGTTTATAATACAGAGTTTAGTTCACTTTTGCATTCTGTCAGTATTGCACTTACACAGTTTTTGAAACCAGATCCCTTTTGAATAGAAGACTTGATCTGTCAGAGAAAAAATGTGTCGTTTTCTGTGTGCCAGTTTTTATATTTACAAAATACTTTGGCAAATAAAACCTTTTGCCCCCTTGGACATCCAGACTGTCAGAGATGGTGCAGAAGGACAAAACAAACCAATTGTTGTGAAATTAAAATGCTTAAAGTGGCAGCATAACAGGATCAACTGTTGCACCCTACAGTTTGTGTTAACTTTCAGTATTTAAGATAAGGCAAAATCTGCAATAGCGACTGTCTTATGGGAGTTGATTGTCTTATGTAGATAGCATTTGAATGCCTAGAAACATGGTATCACAAAAATATTCAAGGTGCAATCCACATCTTTTCTAGCTAAGCATTCTATTGCCATCTCAGGCATTTTTTTGCCCGGGAAATTTTTATGCTGCTGTTTGAAAGTCTCTATGTTCTGTTAGCGTTTGCTAAGTAAACTGGTCTAAGCAACTTTCTTTAGCAGTGTGTTTTAGGGGAATGGCTTTGGAAGGGTGGAATCCTTTGTTCTTAAAACCAGCCTATTGCAAGCTGGATCCAAGAGCTCAACTTATAAATCAAACTTACTGATACTTCATGTTAATCTTGCTCAATACTTGATAAGTTACAGATTGCAGCTCTAAAAATGTGTGCATAGTAGTTACCTGGGTGTTATTTTTTTGCTGATCTTCAGATTCATGTCTTGCAGTTCCATTCATACTGTTTTAATACAGTTTCCAAAGCTAGCATGGTAAAAGATATTAGATATCAGACCGTGCTCTCTTTTGAGTGTTTTAAACTTTGAAACATCTGTTGTAATCTGCAACTATATTGGTGGTTATCTTGCTATCTGTAGCAAGAATGCATCTGTTTTGGTTAGTAAGTAAAGCAAAAAAAGCAATACCTCTATTTATACTTGGCAGTCGTAACTATCTGTTTGTTCTTCATAGCTAAGAGTAGCCATGCATTCACTCTTTCCTCTCCTTTGTATGTGGACTGGGGTGGGAATTCTCAATGTCAAATAAGCTTTTCTCAAGTGCATCTTTAGGTAACGTCCTCTTACTGTGAACCTTGTGAAGAATAAAAGGCCGCAGTTCTGTGCTATCCGTAATGCAGCCATGTTACTGCAAAACTATTTATGGTGCCATAATTTCATCCGAGTGTGTGCGATATGGGTGACCAGAGGCATTACTTACATTTGTGTAGCGCTGAATCAGTATTTCTGTCTGGATGTTTGTCTGACGTTTGTTTATCTGCACTGTGATCCATTTGCATCTACATTTGCGATAATGATAAACATTGTTTGAGCTGTTGAGCGTTCAGGTGTATGAAGTGTGATGCCCGAACCACCATTGTGGCATAATGGTTGCCTCTGGAGAGGCTGGCCTTACCCCAACATGCACTTAAATTTGACTCCAGAAATTCAGCTTTGTGCTTGAGGTGGTGTTGTCTGTATGGAGACGAGTCTATCTGTCATTACCTGGTCAGTTAGAAAGTTGTACAGCAGTCATAACAATATACTGTAGTGTTTGAATCAAATGGAACTAAAACAGCTTTTGGCCCTTTGGCCTCAATCAACACACACACACACACACACACACACACACACATATATATATAATGTGACTCTGCTTTACATTTAACCTGATTTTGTCTAACAGTGTATGTGATTCTAACTATACTATGTTCTTTCCGTTATTTGGTGAATCTTTTTAAAGGTGAAAACATGTAGAGTTGCTCTAACAATTTCCTTTAGAGGAGCAATGTATAGTGTTACATATGAAATGTCACATTGCGTGACATTTAACTAGTACATTGTAATGATGATGAGAACTGCATTAAATTTTGACTTAGTTAAATAGGACCTAATACATTTTACTATATGTATGTTCACTGTCTTTTCCTTATTACAGGAGCCCCAGCTGATTGAAGGAGGCTGAGAAGGATTATACAGTGTAAATAATGGGTATGCATTTATTTAAACACTTGGCAATAACATTTACATGGAGTTTACATGGAGTAAAATGTCTTTTTTTTTATCTTTTTCAGATCAACCAAAGGAATGTTTACTAACAGATCTTGGCACTGGATGTTCTTGTAAGGTGGACAAAATACCTACTGGTATGAGGTTTGTTTTTACACTTCAGACACCCAAAAATGAAAAATTGCTACCTTCAGGCCATCCAAAGTGAGATGTGAGATTGTTTTTTCAGGGGAACAGTAAAGTTAAATTATATATATATATATATGATCATAAAAGCTTTATGAATTGATTTTGTTTGTATGCTGCAAAATAAGTCTCTGTCTTTTGAACCTATTGCTGCAGAACATGCTATTATGCAACTAAATCATTAATGGTTGCTCTGTATTTGCTTTATTTAGTTCTGGAGTATAACGGACATGGTGACTGGAAGATCTTGAGCACAGCATTTAATGCCTCATGATTGTTCATGTTTTCTGAATAAACTGAAATTTCAGTATAACTTGGTGTCTCTTGTTTTACTACTGCTGCCTCCTGCTGGCTGATGGTTATCTGTGAAAATGTGTACAAATACATTAAGTACTTAGTTAAATAAGGTCTTGTAAAGCCAATTTGTAGATACTGTTCAATTAAATAAAGCGTTACGTTTGATAACATTTGAAGGAAAACTGCTCTTACCATGAATATTCACTGACATGGTAGTTGCCAGACAGGTATAAGTATCTATAAAATATATAAGGATAGTTTTATTGGTATTAAAAGTTGTTCCTCTTTAGAGTGATTATGTTGGCTTGATATAATATTGTATTTAAGCTTGCATCATTATTTTTGACTAATTCTACAGGTTTTGACCTACGCCTACCAAATATTCACTGTATTACCACTCAGGTTGACCTCTTTTTTTTGGAAAAGACTTCTGAAAAGTTAAATTTCTCATTGATACAAATAGACTTCACTACTAGAGGGACTAAATTCAAGTGACCAACAGTGTTAAACACTTCAGGCCAGTCTTTGTCAAGTCAACAAAGTTTGTCCTCAAACTTTACTATCACATTTTAAATAATGTATTAGTAGAACATGCTTTCTGTTTAATTTAAAATGGTTCCCTTGGTGTGTGTCAGTGCCAAGTCAAGAAAAGCGGGTCCAATCGCACGTTTCCAAGCTCCAAGCACCCACTTCCTGTTCTTCATGGTTTGTAACTTGGAGGATTTCAGACTTCAGCACATAGTTGAAACACCACAGGTACGTCGATACCCAGCGCCTTAACCAGAGGCTAACCAATAGTAAAAGTTTGGAATAGTTCAGCTAAAACTGAAAATTCATGGATGATTTGTAGGTCCTCACAATGCAAGGGATTTAATTTACCATCAGGCCGTTCAAGATGTAAAGCTGTAACTGTGATCTTTGATGATTTAAAAATTCTAGGGTTTTATTCACTATTTCTTTGAGAGTCGATAGAGCAGAGAGTAGAAAATAAATCCCACCGGCCCCTGGCTATATATATATTGAGGTCTTATCTGAACATTATTTACAACATTATTACATGTAGTTCACAGGTACTAATAACGGCCTAAAATAAATAACTGTGATAAAGAATTGGGAGCATTTATTTATCTTGCTTTCTTTAGTAATTGTGAAAACATTACTTATGTAATAAAACGAAATATAAATACACAATTACTTTGGACAACCTAAAGAAGAACAATAAAGAGGAAACCATTTGCTTTATCAACAGCTGGATATCTTTTCTCATGTAAAACCTTGACCTATAATATCTCTCTGTGTTCTTTTCAAAATATCCAAGCCATATATCAAACAGATGTTTTTCACGGATCAATGCAGCTCAAGAGGTTCTGATATTTAGGGAGGCGACTGACAGGAGGCTCGTCCTCCTCTTCCTCCTGTAACCCGCCCACTCCCCTCCTTTTTTCACACCGTCCCCGCCCATTTAATTTGTATTTTCATGGGATATTTTTTCATAACACGTTGGGCAGATTCTGGTTTATTTCAGCACAATCTATTTGTTTGTCTGCCTAGTTAATATAAGAGTCCTGTCTGAGCTTTATTTTGACTTTTAATAACAAACAGTTACATTCTTGTGTTATAATTTGTTAATAACACTCTTGTTTCCCATGAAAGCTTGTCACTTCACGCATCAGTGACGTGCCTGTGACGCAGGCGCAGTAGCGCACGCGTTGTGACGTTGTCTCCCACAATGCATTGCAACAGCCACAGTGGGGTGGAAGTGCTTTCGCGGGAGTTCTGGCTAGCGGATACGTCCTAGTTGTCCACCGTTATTTGCCTTTTAATACTTGAATTAATTCGTGGGCAAGTGTGCATGTCGTAGAGGTTGTGTTTGCGACATAGTGTGCAGGGGACCGTTGAAAGAAGTCGAAAAGCTCTCTAAAGTGAGTATTTAAACTGTTAGAGAGAGAGTGTGGCCCGCATGTTGTTTATCACCTGTGCAGAGGTTCGCTGTAACACTATGCATGCGTGCATCGCGATGTTTTACATGCACACGATTGCTTCTGCACGCACATGGATTTATTTGCAAACCCTATCGTTGAGTGTTTTATATTTATATTTTTGTTGCTATTCAATAACTGGTTGAGGACAATAGAGTGACCCCTTACATCATGTAAACACGTCGGGTAAAGGAGTAAAACACGTACGATCAGCCATGTACATTACAGGCTAAACATACTTGTCTATTATTATGACTTTATGTCAGTCACACAAGCGTTTGCTGCTGCATTACGTGGAGGAATATTATGGATGCTGATCATTTGATAGTACTTGCTAACAACCTAATAATGACTAGAATGAACTCTGTAAAATAAAGTCTTTAATTGTCTAATACAGAACATCACCAAAGGTGTGGAGGAGCCTTAAAAGAGCCTGATGGAGGAGCAGACGGACACAACGACGTTCCAGGATCAGGCAAAGGAGGATATAAACACAGAGGATACGGCACAGTGTTCGGAGGAGCTAGTGATTGCTAAAGTTGAGGACCTGAATGATGAAATGCCAATGAATGTGGACCAGACTGAGGATCCCAGTGGGGAGATGGGGGTGAATAAACCAGAAGATGCAGGTAGGTTCATGTAAATAAATCAACATAAACCGTCATGACATGGTTATAGCTAGTAAAATGTTTGGATTACAAACGTTATGTATATTTTGTGTTTAGTTTTACACTATTTTTTACACTTGACAGATAAAAGGCCAGCTAAAGACATAAAAAATGAGGCAATAGAGTCCCTCACTGGAACGGTGAGCACAATATAATTGTTTTACCATTAAATGAAAAAAGTTTTGAAGATGTTATTTGTTAATTCATAGATTATTAAATGTCTTTATTTTGTGTTGATATCCAGAGCATTCAACCAGTATTAAACAGTGGGATTAAACCTCAAGTGGCCCAGCCCTCTGTTACACTACCTGTAAATATAAAGGATGAACCAATGGATGAAGAGTATGAGAACGCATCAACAACACAGCGGCCAATGAGAAACATTAAGGATGAGCCTGATGCAGCTGTAAGTGTCCATAGTGAATTAACTTTTTAAATTAGGGGATTATAGGACTATTGAGCAAAAACTGAAAATTGTCACAATTTACTGTCATTTCCAGGACTTTAACCAGACACCTAATGAGTTTAAAATCAGCGCTGTGTTCTCTGTGGGAGGAAATCCCACATCTGCTGGTATGACCATTTGGAATTGAAAATATTATAGTGTTCAATATTTAAAGTGTTTAAGTATAAAAATATACTTTTATAACGATATAATAAAATATACCTTTACTATGGAAGTAAATAGAGCTGATTGGTGTATTTTGATTGGTTTAGGATAACAAGACAAGAGACATTTATTAAAGTTTTCCGTGTCTTTCTGATCAAGCCACAGGAGCTCCGGCATCCACTCCAGCGAAAGCACCAGCAGTCCCTGCAGTTACCCTTCCTCCTCTCACCCCAACTATGCCTATCGGTGTTGCCTGCACAGGCTGTAAGAAAGTCCTGCTGAAGGGCCAGACAGCTTTCCAGCGCAAGGGCTGCTCTAAACTCTACTGCTCGCCTCAGTGTCTCTGTAACACATCTACTGTGGTGGTCAAGATACCTCAGAAAAAAACATGTCACTACTGCCGCAAGTAAGTGTGGGAATCCTGCTCTAAAATGTCTTTTCACATTTCATTATTCAGAGTTGACAATTATTCCTCGCATTCAACTGAGACCAAATTAAATCTAGATTGAATGTGATCAAATGTGGATCCACTGGATCAAAGACCTGATCTTACTCTGTTTTTATTATCCCCTTTTTCTGCAGAGAGATTGTTGACCTAAAGGAGATGCTCAGTGTCTCGGACCCATCAGGGGTCTTGAAGGAATTCTGCTCCAATTCTTGTGCAACAGCAAATAAAGTCCAGACGGTCAGTTCTTCAGGTAACGCTACGCAACCAGACACAGCATTGAAGCTCTTCATAGTTTTATCTATCAGACCTTTATTATATAATGGCTTAATATGCAAACTTCTTTATTGTCTATATCCAAACAAGGTGCTGCTGTGGAGTGCAACAGCTGCAAGAATAAACTAGCACCTCAGTACCATCTAGCCATGTCTGACGGCACCATTCAGAATTTCTGCTGCTTTTCCTGTGTAGTGACCTATCAGGTAGAGTCCAGTGCTGTCTGGTTCAGATCTGTTTATATTTAAATATTTAATTAATCATAAATGTGGAGCTACCTAAAGATACTTTGTTCTCATAAATCTTTGGTTTAGGACTCTCTCAGTAAGAATAAACCTCAAAACCAGACAAACAGGATAAACTCTACAAGCATCAACACAACTGCTGCCCCCAAACCTGCTATTGCAGAGACCAGCTCATCTACAAGGATCAACAGACCAGTGCAAACCCTCACCAAAATCCCCTGCACTCAGTGTCTGATATCATTCTTCCACAGACCAGAACTGCTGGAGTTCAAGGTACTGTTGTGTCTATCAATAGGTACAAATCAACATTTCAGAGAGTCTGTGTATTTTTATTGATTGCTGGAATAGTTCTTGAAAAGTGACTTCATTATAGGCTTGTAACTTGCATGATTCTTGAATGCTTTTAACTGCTATTTAAGCTTTAAAAGTTTGCATGTTTTACCTGTATATTTCCAGAGAAAAATGCATGCTTTCTGTGGAAACCCTTGCGTCGAGGAGTTCAAAAGAATCAACAATATCATGGCTCGCTGCGAATACTGTAAAATTGATAAATTTGTGAAGGAGGTGAAAAGGATCAACAAAATTGACCGTACTTTCTGCAGTGAAGGTGAGAGTTCTGCTAACACATTAATATTTGTTCTCATTTTGTTTCATACTGAGTTTCCAGAGGTTTCGCCAGTTAAGAAATAATTGTCTGTTGTTTTCTGTACAGGCTGTCATTCACTCTATAAACATGACCTGGTGAAGCGCTGGGGCAAAAAACACTGTCGCAACTGCCTGTACTGTAGCGGCGCAGCTCAGACTCTAGTAACGGGTGTTATTGCCAACAGGCAGGAAGAGTTTTGTGGAAACATGTGCTTATCACAGTACAACGCAGTACTGCGCCAGGTAGTATTATTAACTAGTTTGTTTTGTAGACTTTATTGCACAGGCCCCTTTAAATACCACTGTGCCGCACCTTACTGCGTAATTCTGACAGGAAGTCAAGTGCACAATGTGCAAGCAAGCCAAGAAGATGAATGAGACTGTGAAATGGCTGGGTGAGATAAAACATTTCTGCAGCCTGCAGTGTCTGATGTTCTTCTGCAGCCTGCAGGGAAACAGTGGGGTTGTCGCCAAAACCGCAAGCAAACTTCTGCCCATGCAGGGTATGTTCTGTTATTCTGTAGGGTTTTACATTCTCTTATGTTCTTCATTTAGACGTCTTATGTTTAGATGTCATTCTTTCCTCAGGCACGGCTCCAGTTACCATAGCGCCAGTAGTCCCCCAAAGTACCGTTAATCACACATTATTGGGTGCTAAAGACGCCACACCAGTCATTGCCAATGTTATATCACTGTCCAATGCACCCAATGGACAGCCAGGTCTCCTGGGAAACACTATACTGCAAGGTGACTGAACTCTTACATTAAGGGAGATTAAATACAAGTTCAGTTGACAGCCTCTTTGAAACTGTGCTGATTTAGAAACTAATGCAATAATGCTAATTGTGACTTGTCCACCATTTGCATTTACATTATATACAGATGTCTTGATTTAAAGCAATTTACAGTCCGTGCAAACTATTTATTTTGACTAGCATGCATTTTACAGATGCTGTTTACAGTGTTACCCTTAATATTTTTTAACAATCTAAAATGACCAGGTTTGTATTTAAAGTGTGATGTTTTTTTCTTTATTCAGGCTCTGTTCCAACTTCTACTGTAAAAGTTGCAGGACATGTGAGTTAATCTGAAAAACTACATTTAAACCCACTACTAAGAACTGACCAGTAAGGAGAACAGAGGGACGAGGCAGATGGACTGTTTGATATCACCTGTTGTTTTGTGCTTCATCCTTCAGCTATCTGCTAGTACACAGACAGATGCCGTGAAGGCTTCTGTCCAACCACCCAGAATCCTTAAGAATAAAGCTTTATTGTGTAAACCCTTAAGCCAGAACAAAGGCACATCCTGTAAACCCAATGTCTGCAACGCAGACACACAAACAGGTGTTTACCAGCACTATTGAACACCTTGTTTCTAATGGGCTTTGCGTATACAGACATTTCATTGTATGCGTGTTTTGTGTTTCAGAGGCACCTAATCTACTGGTGCTCCCTGTTCCAGTTCCAATATATGTACCAGTTCCCATGCATCTCTACACGCAATACACACCGCACCCTATGGGGTTACCTGTACCAGTGAGTATGACTGTCCTATCTGTGTTTCCTACCCTTCCTCATTGTTGTCATTTTTGTGGTGCCTTCTGTGTGTCTGGTTTGCTGACAAAGACAAATAAAATTTAAATAAAATTACAACCAGCACAAATGCATCTGTTTCTCTCTGTTCTGCAGGGCAGTAGCTGCACTCTCAGCTGTTACAATTTGCACATTTTGGTTTGAAATGGTTAAATACCTGTGAAACCTCCTGTCACTCATGTTCAGGAATAGTAGGCCATGGTTTCTCTAGTGTTTATTGGACCATGTAGTTTGTTTCTCATAAACCAGCTTTTGAATTAAAAACAAATAAACTGACAACCAGTAGATTTGTTATCAACCTCCAAGCATTGCACACCAGGTTATATTCCAGGTATATTATTGTTCAGTATATTATAGCATAAATGTGGCTGTTTTCTTGTGTAGGTTCCAGTGCCCTTGTTCTTTCCCACAACTCTGGACAGTGCGGAAAACATTGTGAAGACCATCCAGGAAATTAAAGAGAAGATCCCTGATGACCCTCTGGAGGCTGATCTCATCATGATGGCTGAGATGGTGGCTGAAGACGCAGAGAAGGAGAAATGCGTCACTTCTGATGGTGAATACTAGAGAATGTGATTCAATCTTTAATGATGAATTTGCAAATGTCATTTAATTGATTTGGTTGTTTGCGTATCTTTAAAGCGCATTGTTTGGTTTCAGACCAGGCTGCTAACCTTATGGAAGACCTTGACTTGGAAGCTTTATCCAACAGTCTGATTTGGGAGAAGGACACTGTCTCTTCTTCCCAGATGTGGGATCAAACCCCAGATGTTGAGAAGCCCCCTTCATCCAAAACTGATACATTGACCCCCATCTCCACCTCAACAGAAGATCCACAGATGGACCTGGAGGCAGATTTTCCAGTAGGTAAGAGAGCCTGACCTCCTAACCTGAATGCGTAAGATTATCGCTTGTTGTTGCCATTATTTTTAATGCATGTTTAATTGTTCGACCTGCAGAGAGCATTGAACTCCTAAGAGGACAAACCCAACCGGAGCCGCAGGTATCAGTTTATAGCAAACGGAAACGCCACAGAAAAGGCCGTGGCAGCTTAACTCAAAAGAAACCGGTATGAATATCTGGAGCAGAATTATTTCTCACCTTTAAACCAAAATATCCAATCAATACTCAAAATAGAGCAGTACAGAAAAAAAAATTGGCATTAGTATGTATTGTGTGGATGTACTGACTCATTTTCATAGTATTGCTAAAGAGTGTGTGATTGTAGTGATTTGTGCAGCATATATGTGCTTCTGTGCCAGAAAGGTGATTGAATCCATGTTTAAAGAGTGGAAATGATGTAACTGATTTGATCAATTGAATATAAATGTTTGTGTAGGTAGGAAAGTGTACAGCAGCTGTGGCGGCCACATCAGCCCAAGACACTTCCACTAACCTCTCCACACTGCAACACAAGTATGGCATCAGTGCCTGGAAGGACTGGGTGTGCTGGAGAAACAGCCAACCAGACATGGGGACTCCTAAAATTGGCTGTGAGTCTCAGTTTAGTTTTTATTCAGCATTTCCTAAAAGTTCCAAAATGTACAATCAAGAAACTATATATAGCAATGACTTCAATGCATTAAATGTATATATTATTGCAATCACTGTGCACATTTCCTGAAATTCCTTGCCATTGGTTGCTCCAAACTGTAACAGACAAGATGTCCTGCACAAATAACATTTAATTCAGTGACACACTTTAAATAAGTATCAGTTTATACTTATAAACAAAGAGATAAAAGACTTCACTGAGACAATGACTTCAGAAGCATTTCATTCTGTAAAACACTTCTTTTCTTCATTCCCAGCACGACTCATGGTGCTGAAGGAAGACTTGTTGAAGTGCAGTACCGCTGAGCTGAGCTTCGGCCTTAGCAAATTCATCTCTGAAGTCCGTCGACCCAACGGGGAGAAATACAGCCCTGATAGCATCTATTATCTTTGTTTAGGCATCCAACAGGTGACGCAAACACCACATACACAGTTTTAATGCTTTATTCATAGTGCTGTGTATAGTTTTTTTATTTGGTCATTATTGTTCCTGCATGTAGCACCTGTTTGAGAATGAGCGGACGGAGAACATATTTGCAGACGTCTTCTACAGTAAATTCTGTCAGGATGTGACCAACATGCTTAGAGGATGGACACCAACTGTTTTGCCCAGTGGTGAGTTATTTCAGAAATGAAAGTAACATTTACAGAACATTTATGCATTTTACAGATGGTTTTGCCCAAAGCGACAATGCATTCAAGCCATACATTTATTATATGTGTGCCCTGGGACTCGAACCCATGACCTTTGTTCTACTAACTGGCTGTTTTAAACCATGTCACTGTATGTTGGTGCAGGTTATGTTCATTCCCGAGTGGAGGAGGAGTACCTGTGGAACTGTAAACAGCTGGGAGCGTTCTCACCCGGCGTGCTGCTAAACACACTGCTCTATTTTTTCACCAAGTTCTTCAACTACAAAACTGTAGCACAGCACCGTAGTCTCTCATTTGGCCACATCATTCGCTGCTCTAGAACCCAGGGCAATAGAAAAGTGGCCTGTTTGCGATTCTACCCGCCCAAAGAGGATACAAACACAGGTCAGTGGTCAGTCTTTTCTTAGCATGCATGTGTATCCGTTTGCTTGTTGCATTACTGGTTATTTGTTTTAAGATGACATCCCAGCAAAAAGGAGGAAGGAAGAGGAAGATGACAAGGAAAATGTGTTGGAGATAAAAGCGAATTCCCAGAATCCCCTTCGCTGTCCTGTCAAGCTTTATGAGTTCTATCTCTCAAAATGGTACGTTAGCGGTGTTGCGTCCTAGATGGCAACAGCAGAATTAGAATGTGACACACGAGATGTAAGATTTGTTTGGCTTCACACTGTTTCTCTCTCCTTCCAGTTCACAAACTGTGAGAAACAGAACGACCCAGTTTTACCTGAACCCTGAGCGCTCTTGCATACCCAACAGTCCCATGTGGTTCTCAACATCTTCACTGAGCGATGAGGCTCTGGAGAACATGCTCACACGCGTCCTCACAGTCAGAGAACTGCATCTGGACAAAGACACATCACCTCCTGAGACAGAATCTGACAGTACCTCAGACTGAGAAACAGGCCATAAGCTCACATATGACTATGAAGCACCAGAGGTGAAAAAAGTCCTCGTTTACCACCCCAGTGCTGGAAAACATTTTAAAGACTGTGAAATCTTTTTATTGTGGTTAAAAAAGCAAGTGCTTTTTCATTTGTATTTTGCATGTTCAAACACTGTACATTGTTTTTTTTTTTCTTTTCAGTGGACAAGCATGAACGTATTTTTTTAGAAAAACTCATGAAGGTTTCTGGACATGTGAATTTGCGGTCTGCAGTGTCACATTTTTTGCAGTCACTTTTTTTATATTATTCTGAAACACTAAATGCAACGGCATCTTTCTAAAATAGATGTTTCCTGGACAATGTTTGCCCATTGATCATACGATGTAAATAAAGCATTTGGGGTTTATTCTGCATAATCTACTGTAGAACTGACTTTATATGGATATAAAAATATTATGATACTACAGGTCTCTCTTATTTTATTTAATCAGTGTTTGCAGTGACATCCGTGTCTGCCATCAGTTTTAAAATGGTTCTCTCATAATTTGGTGTGTAACACAGCAGTCATAAGTGCAAGCAGTTTATCTACAGAAGATAAAACCAAACACTTTGCAAATTCCTGTCAGATTTGATCACAAATATGTTACAGATACACGAAGGCAGTACGTCTGTGGAGCGACACGAGGATGAATAAGAAGTAATTTTGTTATGGGATGAACCACTAACCGAAACCATTGAGCGCTTCACACTCCTCTCCAAATGGCGGCGGTAATGCGCCATGCGCTGGTGTGCCAACTGCAAAAACTCAAAAAAAGGAAAATAAAGAATTATGTTGGTTATGTTGATATAAGTGTTTGAGCAAAATGGTGCGATCGTGTGTTTATCCGGGATGTTTCAATCTAAATAAAACCGTAAGATTACGTGCGCCGGCATCATCGGGAGATGGAAGGTTAACATTTCACAGATTCCCTATAAAAGATCCCAAGCGATTGTATCTATGGCTGCTCGCTGTTCGCTGGGATGTCAATACACCCAGGGAAAAAATCGAAGGAGCCAGGCTGTGTAGCGAACACTTCACCCCTGAGGATTACAGGCTAGATGTGGTTCAGACAAGACGTCTTCTGAGGTCTTCAGCTGTGCCTGTGCGTTTCTATCAACCAGAGGAGGTATTGAACTATACCTTCATGTGTTATGTTATATTACGCTGTTAAGTTATGTAACTCTTGTTAAAATGTATTTTCTGGTGTATAGGATAGACCTGCAGAGAGTGATCTACACGTGGAAGAACATTTTGATGTAGATGCCCACATGGATTCTGTTGCTTCTCCAGAAGATATGAACGATTTTAGTTTTATTACTCTGAGTTCAGAAGTCAGGCTAAAACGATACAGTACGTCAATACAGCTGTTATCAAGGGAGTATATATGAAGTGTCCAACATTCAAACTGCATTAGTTTAACTTTTATTTAGAATGATGATCATCAATTAATATTTTCTTTGCCTTTTTCTGACATAATCTTATGTCTTGGGAAGTTATTGGGAAGTTATGACTTGGGAACTGCATGTTTGAAAAGTTTCACATTTAAATTTACAGAAATGTTTAATAGTTTGTTTGTTTGTTTATTTACTGTTTCAATTTCCAACATTTTTTTAAATTTTCTACATTTTTGTCTTTTGTTTTGCATGTGTATTCTTTGCTACATATAATATTATTCTTCTCATTTCATTCTTTCAGGAAAGATGTCAGATTCACCTGTGAGCTCCACATTTACAGCAGGCATTAATCTGGACAGTGAGGATGTCTTCAGACATGAAGAACGTCTTCAGATGACACAAAAGGATTTGGAGAAGCTCCAGAAGGAGATAAAGCGGGAAGATGTAGATTTAGGTCTATATCAGGATAAACAGACGAGTGAAACAAGAACTAACAAGCGAATGGATGAAGAGAAAAACAAAGAGGATTCAGCGCAGTGTTCAGAAGATCTGGTGATCAGTAGTTGAGGATCCAACCGTTTAATGCACAGAAATACCAGTTACATCACTTGGACAGTGTATTCTTGTCAATAAATGACGATCCCATATTAACAAAATAAGTGGCAAACCTATAAACATTACTTGTGAAAACCACTTATATAGTGGAACATCTTGACAACTGTTTAGTTTGCCCTTAAAAAGTTAAAATGCTTAGTTAAAATTATCTTAATACTTAATTTATTGCAGAATTTATTCATACACATTGTCTGGATCAAAACAGACTAAATATTTAGACTGTTCATTTAGACTGATTCACTGAATGCAACTACCTTACCTTTGTTCTTACTTACCATGAATACTTTATGTACAGAAATACAATTCAACATAATGACATATTGCAATACAAAAAGCTTTCATTTTGTTTTTTTTCTCAGTGGTTTTCTCTTGTACAGGTTTGATTTCACAAAACCACCATTTAATTATGTTTATAATGTTCACAGTTGTGTAATACTTTGGATATTTATTTATTTCAGCCACAAATATAGTTTAACAATTTTTTATGTAATGCACTGATTCTTAAAAGTGTGGTACACGAAGAGGAATCACTGAATTAAATATAAATTAATATTAAAACACTTATAAAATCATTATGGTGGTACTTGAAGAGCCAAAGATTTTCTAAGGTGGTACTTGGTGTAAAGGTTTGAAAACTACAGATTTAATGAATGATTTAGTCATAATTTCAGTGTTCATGTGTTTTCTGGAATGCATGCTGTTCGAATGCCTGTATACTCTGCCAAAACAAACAACACAATAACAATTTAGACCTTTACACCTTTTAACATGATAAGTTTACCTACATAAAACAGTTGCCTGTGTTTTTTACCTGTGCGTCCGGAAGGCAGTTGCCAAAAGCCTCTAGTAATAGAGTTTCATCTCTTACGGTCTTCTCAAAATCAGTATGAGAAACTCTTCCATCTTTATCATAATCCTGAATAAACACAATTTGTTTGGCATGTACATTCTATGACAAAATAATATGCTATAGTGTAAAGTATGAAGTGTTTTTTGACATGCATAAATTAATACCATTTTCTTCAACGCTATCTCCACAAGATCCTTAACCCCCTCATCTGGATCCTCTTCAGTGGGTTGTCTAACAAGACTGTCTTTCAGCATGTGAAACATCTCCTCCCGTGAGATGTATCCGTCACCGTTGAGGTCATACACGTCGAAACAATCTGAGCATTATACGTGTAACGGCATGTGACGTCACGCTTATCTACTATGATGATCGACATAAATGTAAATATAGAAAGCTTACATTTTATTTTTTCATCCAATGTCCCCCGTAGGAAAACAGACAGACCTTCCACCCATTCTTTGACGCTTACGTAGCTGTCATTGTCTTTGTCGAATGCATGAAAAACTGTTCATGTTAACTGTTAGTGTTAATGTCTAGTGCATATAAAATACTAATAAAAGTATAATGCAATAAAATAAAAGTATATGGCATGTGTGTAAAACAATTATACTCCCAGAAAAACGTGTTTCTCCAGTTATAAACCTGTACCTCTGTCCATCATCATGTCGTCAGTCATGCCAAACGTGTTGTGCAGTATGTCTCGAAACTTGACCCGGTCCAGTCCGTGACCCGCTCTTCTCTCTGTCTGCTCCTCCAGCAAACCATTGAACAGTCGTATGAGACACTCTGCCTCCGTTTTACTGACTGTGAAGTGAGATCAAAATATGAACTTACGCGTTAAATGACATCTAAACAATGACATCATCTTCTATCGCCAAGCATTTCAATGGGATGTTTCCTAACTCTTCACTATGTAAAGGACGCGGCGTCGTATTAAACTAATAAACGATATTGTTATCAATATATTTTAGTTATAAAAAAGGTTTCGGATACTCACAGTGTTTGACTTCTTTGCTTAAAGTTTCGGAAAGCTTCTGAATTAGTTTTCTGTTCATTGCCGACATCCGCAGACTGCAGCAACCTTTCCGTTTATTGTTGCTATGGGTGAACGGGGCGGAGCAATGTGACGTCAGACCTACCGGAATACTGTGTTAGAATAAAGCGTCTTATTAGTGTCTTAAAGTTTAACCCGCAACTCTAGTTATCAAGCACAAGTAACTTGAAACACGTTTTGGAGAAGGTCGGAGTTACAGCTAATGTGATAGTTACGACTGACTACCAGTCAGAAAGTATTTTCTGCTTTAATACTATATAAGTTGATTTGGATAAAACGTGAAATAGAGTGAAAAGCTGTTTTCTCTGGTTTTTAAGACTTTTGTAAGAGTTTCTATATTTAGGTTAGATTTGACTCCTTTTTCTAAACCTATAAAGTTTGCTAAACCCTATGAACTGAGCTTACAAGATATTAAACATAACATGCAAAAATATTTTAATGCTTTAAATGTTTCAATGTGAATTTAAGCATTTTGTATTTATTTTCAACTTTTAAGGAGGAGCAACTTCATAGGTCATTCACAATTTCTGTTTTCAGTTTCTCATGACATAAAACACTTGTGTTTTTTACAAATTTAATAAAAACACTGTAAAACACACTGTAAAACTTTGTTGTTCTACGAATTATAACAGATATCTTCATATACTCACTATATAACATGCAGAGGAAAATGCAGTGAGAGACGGCGTCATATGAGGTTGAACATATCATATAAATTATCATAGGATAATTTATAAGCCAGCGTTTTGTTTTATGTAATGGGTTCAGAACAACCCAGCATTTATGAAGAGTGAGAGAAGGGTTAATATAAATCATAATACATACAGGTTAATTTGGAATCCAGTGTTGCATAATCAGAAATCTTTCTCATGGGAAAGTGCAGTTTTGGCACAGACTGCAATTTTTCTCATGGCTGATCTGCAACAAATATACTTTGCTAGTGTGTGTTTGTGTGTTTAGGATGTAAATGCAATTTTTGTTGTGTGTTGGTTGTGTTCATTCATATCTGTGTTTAGGTTTGTATTTCTATAGCATCCAGAATCTTCTGTGAACATATACTTCAATGTTTATGTTGTCTGGTAAATCAGTAAAACAGAAAACAATATATACACATCTATATATACACAAACTCAGGAAAACAACTAGAAAAAATCTGTTTTTGGGAAAGTGCAGGAGTTAAATATTGTGAGTTTGCAAACATCCTGTAAACCGTTACCACAGAACCAGTTACCACAGAACCAGTTAACACAGAAGTAGAACATTTATTGTTCCCCAAACGGTTGATTAATTAGTTCTAAAATGATTTAAATAAAGGAAGGACGGACTCATCCTGTGAAGAGGAAGAGTACACTGACCTTCAACAATCAGCACCGATCACAGGATGTGAAAGAACTGGTTCTGGTACTAGAGTGACACCCCAACTAACCAGATACAAAGGTTTGATCGATAACTTTAAATCGCGTCTGTGACACCAGCTGCTGAAAAATCATTTCCCACAAGAGCAGTTAAGTGAGGCC
Source organism: Yasuhikotakia modesta (assembly GCA_036877545.1). Lineage (NCBI taxonomy): Eukaryota > Metazoa > Chordata > Actinopteri > Cypriniformes > Botiidae > Yasuhikotakia > Yasuhikotakia modesta. Next base: position 31,063 of record JBAJNP010003880.1, read on the forward strand.
TTAACCCACAGCAGAAAAATAAACAGTATAAGAGTATTAATATGATTGTGGTGAGACCCAGACAAGGACACACATTTTACTGCTCATTTTATTGACCATCTCACCAGCAATAATTAAGCGACAGAGGACTTGTGTTCATATCCTGACCTATAAACCTGAACCAGCCTGTCTGAAATCTTAAGTTTAACTGTCTGATGTAACTGTCCTGACAATAAGTTTTTTTTCTTTAATTTACAGTTTCTTCTGAGCTGAGCTCTGTTCATGCAAAACAGCCAAAAGAATCACCAATGGTGTTATTGTAGATTCTTTGGACAGTGAAAAGCTTAAATGATTGTAAACGCTTGGAAACGTTCCACAGCAATGCAATGACATACAACGATGTAATTGAACTGATGGCTTCAGGTTTGAGTCTGTGTATCACAACCAACCTCTAGATGGCGGCGTTGAATCACTGCATGTTTGTTTCAGAAACCAGTAAGTCCATCGCCTGTACAGTGACAAAGAGGCACATGTTAAGATGTGTGAGTGTTTGTATCTAAATTAGCGCATGCATGTGTCTGTTTGACAACGGCCTGCACACTTTGACATATGCTTGGATGGCTTTGTTGAGCACTGGGCCTTTGTGCTGACACTGTGCAGGATGGAAATATACAACGTGAGCCAAGACAGTCTGGAAGGAGGCCACAGTGACACTGCACAGCTAGTCTCCCAGTCAGAGCCCACATCACTGAAGGTTTTGCTGACTGTGCCACCACACAAACAACACCAATCTGTATTTGTTATGTGAATTCATGTAATATAGGAGGGAGGAGAGTATTTAGCAATTAGTTATTCTAACGTTTAATGTAACTAGGGACTAAAATGACAAACATGATGCCCTTTGCAATAGTCAGGTATAAACAGTGCAATGCAAAGAGATAGAAGATGCCTGTGCAGGGTACATTGAAAGCAAAATATGGTGGCTGCTATATGTTAGGGTCATTTCAAAACTCATATTTTAGGGTTTTTTTAAAGCTGAAAAATAACCATTTAAAGCAATATATCTGTTTATGTTGAATTAAAAAAGTAAAATATTAAAACAATTACTTATTAAATTAAAATTGAATGATTTTTGAAAACGGTTTTGAAAATTTATTTGACTTGCATTATAAAGTTAAAACTGAATGGTTCATAATTATATTTATAATCATAATGAAGTTTTCGACAGCGCTGAGTGATTGTGTTTGTACTTGCAGCTTTAAATGCTAAAACTTTCCACAGAAACCGTATGTTACATTCCATGAGACCACACATATGGATCAGGCAGGTCTAGATGCTAATCAGGTCTGTGCGCAACACCTATGACATGATGTTCTTTCTCACTCATCAGTCAGTCATGTCAGTGAGGCAACACAGGAAGAATATGTCACTGCCCCACACTAGCCTACAAATGAGGCCCTGTACTGTAGAAACATGTCTCCTGCCCACTGCAGCCAGACCTCCTCCATTCTGAGGCCAAAAGTTTTAGCTGCAGCTCTCAGCACTAACTCACACTAGGAGCCAACATGAAGTCTCCAGCCCTTACAGTGCCTCACACTAGCGGCTAGGAAAGACTCCGCTCCCCTTGATTATCATTGCAGTCAGGCAATCTGGTTGGCACCTATAGTGACCGGGTTCCCTCCCCACAACGGCAGGATTCTCTGCAGCAACATGTGAGACCCAGAGATAAGTCCACTCCTAGTGAGATGACGGTGCATGCGGCCCTCCACCGTATATACTGTGGATGCTAATTATTTTACCATACAAATGCTATTGGGTTCTGCTGTAATTTGCTTTTAAGGTTAATGCTGTTTATGACTGTTAGTCTGTGGTGTAAAATACATAAAAACACTAAATGCATATTCTCACTGTTACAATCTCAAACTTGGTTGTAGAAATGTTAGTTAAATGTTTTATGTTAAAGAACTGATTACCTTTTTATATTTAATATGTATATTAGCTAGACCTTTTAAAATATAGTATATTTTTTATCTGACCTAAAATTGTGTAAAAAAAATATTGTATAAAAAAAATATTTATAGAACATATTATTGATTTTTTTTCATGTTATTAAAATGCCATTTTTAAGCTACAAGCAAAGCACAGCTGCATGGGGCATTTCCAAAATGGCTGCCGAGCAAACTGACTTGTCTCACTTTGATGCTATTTGCTTTAAGACATTTTTAGTGCTGGCTTTCAAAATGCATTGGTACACAAATCTTCATTTCTAAACACAGCTAAGAATCAATAAATACAGTAAGGAATTAGAAAGCACAGGAGAGCAAGGAAAGACTGGAGTCTGTGGAGGAGATTGGGGGCTGGACAACTGCATACTTCCCAAGAAATTTCACTGGCCTTCAGGCTTTCATTTACCTCACTAATAAATTACAGCAGCCACGCATAAGAATGTATAAGTATATAAACATGTTTAAAATATATCTGCGTTTGATATCTGTTATGTAATGTGAGGTAAATATATATGCGGGTATGTGCTTGTATATATGTTTGTGTGTATATATGTGTACATGTATATACAAATACATGCCTGTGTATGTGTAAAATTTTTCCCTCAGACGTGTTGACCTCATCAAACACATTTCTCTCATTCTCTAAGTACTTGGCCTCAGCCTGCCCAGCCCTGATGACTTGTTGCAAAGCTCTGCCTGAAAACGTCTTCACATTCTTTACTTTGCAGTGGCTTAGACAGTCAGAACAGTACTTCTGTGTGTGTGTGTGTGTGTGAGAGAGAGAGAGTCTACACTTCCGCCTCGCCTTTTTAACGCATTCCACTTTCACTCAGCTATCTCGCCCACACACTCGGCATGTGACTGCCAGTGACAGGAAATCAAGGATGTCAAATCCTGCGCTCAGCTATGCAGCGCCACGCTGTCTCCAATAAGGCCATCCCAAAAGTTTGTCTTCTCCACAATCTAGCACCTAAAACTTCTAAAACCCCTGAGTTTGTTCTATAAAGTCAAACGAAAACTCATGAATGCAGCAGAGATTTTTTTCTAACTTTTAGTTCTGCACTGACTTGCATGCTTGTCCGTAACCTTTAAGGCCAGTCGTATACTTTTACAGTTCCCCAAAGTGTTTTAGCACCGAAATGTCTGGGCTGCAGAACTGAGTTTTTGGAGAGTTTGTGAAGTGGCACATTGTGATCTAGAATGATGTCATTGTTGTTTGGTCTGCTCCACTCTGCTTTCAGGGACATACAGAGGAGAATGTGTGTGAAGACTGGTCAGCTGTCCTCCAAAGCTTTTACATCCAAATTGTTTCTTTTTAATGCTTCTCAGACTTGGAGATCTGTTGATATTTTTGCAATAACTTTATTAGTGTAAATGTTAATGCTGAACTGGTGCAGTAAAACGTGAGTTGAAAGAAACAAATGTATGGTTTGTTCACCGTTTTTTTTTGCATGGGTACTTGAGACTTATTTTAGAGCTGTGAGGTTACATTAGACATAAGTTACATGGCTCCATTCTGTTCTATTTCATCACAGTGGATATTCTCAATTTGACACGTGTGTCCTCAGTCTCTCAGAACAACCTTATGTTATCATAATTAGGACAATCTGCGTCTCACAAGGAAGCTGAGATTTTATGTGCATTACCATAGCTGCTGTAAATCATTTTGTCAGGACAAGTAATTTTGCTCAGGTGTGGTAAATGCAATGCATCTCCCTACCTGCCTTCCTGCCCCCCCCCCCCACACACACACACACATGCTGGGAGTAAGAGATCAGTATAATCAGTGCTTTGATAAAATACTCAGTGGAAAGCCAAGGCAGGTTTGTACTCAAGTGATGTAATCAAAAGAAATGGTTTCCCAAATATGCAGCATGTTATATAGACACATGCATTTGCTGCCAGACAGAAAAAGCCAGAGGTATTTTGGCTCAGGTGGGTAACCCTGTCACCAAATTCTTCAATAAGACAAGCCAGATGGTATTTATTTAACCTCACACACACATCAGCTGTATAACAGAATTGCTCCACCAAAAGGTTCCATGTTACATTTTGCGGTTAACATGACCGTGATTCATGTAAACACGTTAACTCTCTAAACAAGGTGTTTCTATCTGTAAAGTATGAGGTCTTAAACCTCATTCAGGTACATTGTGCAATGCTAATTTTTTTCTTGTGTCTCATTTTTAAAATGTTTTAAGTATTTTTAACTTGAACCGTCTTAAAAGCTTAGCAATAATTGCGCAACATTCCCAAAAGCAGTGTATGTTTATAGTTATGGACTGACCCACTCAACTCCATTCTAGGCGCCTTTCTGTATGTATTTGTACATGTACCTCACAATATGTATATATAGAGAAAAATTCGTGTATACCACAAATGCTTTGATTGTGCAACGTTGATTGTGCTTAACTTGTATTAGGCCTGTATTATTCCCTTAAATTATCAAACATAGCTGCTCTGAGAGGGTTTTACCATACAAATGTAGGCAAGAGGACTAAAAATATCTATCAGTTAAAGAAATCAGTCTGACAACTATGCAGTCTGAGTACATTATAGTAAATGCAGTAATGCAGCCATTAAAATACTGGTTGCGGCACTTTCAAAGGCCAAATCAAAGGCTATTCTTGTGAAGATAAAATTATCCTTTATTCTCTTTTATGGTGTATATAAACTATATGGATTTATGGCTACAATATGTGTGGTTGGTTGACATTAAGCACATGATTTCGCAATATGGGTAGCAACAAAGCGATAACTCTAAGTTAGTGAGAGAATGATGTGAACCACAGTTTCCACTGGAATGCCTTTGTTTACGAAGTAAGCAATAGCAAAAGCTGTTGCTAAGCGACAACATCGGATATCTTACACTTGTCTTACACAAAGAAAATGACACCAACACACTTCCTTCTCTATGCTGGTTGCTTCAAAGTAAACATTTACTGTAGCACTCTGCAAAACTAATATAACAAGTGGCATAAAAATGCCAACCAATAAATGCTATCGATATAAATAATCGCATTCAAATAAACAGACGGTCATGCAACTTCTATGAAAAATAAATGTTGCTACAGCATTGTTTCAATCAAGTTAATATAACCAGTCGCTTATGAAACAAGTAAAATATATTCACCGGATTCACCCAAACTGACCCCACATAAACCCTCACAGTGATTCACATATGTAATGGCGTCCAGCATGCATCTGTATTTCTCCAAGCAAACTGTGATTTTGGAACAGTGCTTCATTTTCACATGAATGTGAGGAGCAGCTGTCAGTTTTGCAAGTTAAAGAGGCAGCCCTGTGTGAGCTCTGTATCCCAATGCCTGCAGCAGAATAAACAGTCGACAGCTGGCCTGGGACAATGGCACCTCAGTTAATAATTAATGCTGTTAATGAACAAATCAAGAACAGTCCTGATACATTCTAGAACTTTCACTCACTGCAATGTGCTGACCATTAAAGTAATAGTTCACCCAAACATAATCATTTTCTCTCATCATTTACTTATGTTTTTGAAAAACTAAATGCATTCTCTTTTCTCTCTAGATTTTAGGATGACAACAGATAACAGATAAAAAGCCATTATAGAGTTGGACATTTCTTTTTAATACAATAATTCTGTGTTTTTTTAAGCTTTACAACCCCGGTCCCATTAATGTTTAATGTGTGGAAAAC